>JARVLU010000002.1:18654079-18668233 GCA_031762415.1 Simpsonichthys santanae | reverse complement strand
GGCACCTCCACATCATTGCATTCAGTTTTTATTCACAATTTGTTTAGTGTCCCAACTTTTTTTGAATCCGGTTTGTAATTTATTACTAATTAAGATGAAGTGTAGCAAAAGTGCCCCCGCTTCCAGTTTTCTGTTAACAGTTTTATCTTATTTGACTCTCACTTTGGTCCCTCAGTCAGACTGAGGCTAGCAACAAATGCTTATGTAAAAAATAAAAATAAAAAAGTGGGATGTAGGAAAGGAGATTTTCCAGAAATTGATCCTGAGCGCTGATCTGTCTTTCCACACAGACTGAAAAAGATTTGGTTTCATGAAGTCTGACTGCAGAAGGATACTGCCAGCTTCCATCTTGAGGCTGCAGACAATGAACAGTAGGTATGAAGCTGTTGGGAATCTGTTTTAGATCAAATTTCTGATCCTGAGGGGATTAGCTTATATAATTTTCCTTTTTCTTTTCTTTTAGAATATTGATTGCAACCCATGATTTTCAAACATTGCCTAAAAGTCCATAACAGAACCCATCCATTCAATATCTTTACCTGCTTCTTCCTTTTCGGGTTGCAGGGGTCACTGGTGTCCATATCCAGCAGTCACTGTGTGAGAGGCAGGGTACACCCTGGACACATCCCCAGTCCATCACAGGGACACATAGAGACAAACAACCATTCACTCTCATCACTCTCACCTAGGGATAATTTAGAGTTACCAATCAGCCTAACATGCATGTTTTTTGTCTGGGAGAGAAAACCCACACATGCACAGAGAGAACACGCAAACTCCACACAGAAAGGCCCCGGCTGGGATTCAATCCAACGACCTTCTCACTGAGGCAAGAACCTCTACCAACTGAGCCACCGTACCGCTCGCAACTGAAACCACATTGGATGAATTAGATTTTAAAAAGTTATCTGATAAGGAAAAGTACACAATAGTGCATGTGAGCATTGCAGAAGCATGCGAGCATTTATTTTCTGTTTTATGTGAGCCATTTGTGCAGAATAAAGGAAAATAAATGTTTCCAGTTACTGATGATCAGTCCTGCAGATCAGCTTGGAGGAATTTTCCTGCAGCTTCAGATCAATGACGTTGATGTGTTTTATCACATAAACTGCTTGCTACAGCTTTTTATTTGTCCTTTTTTTCCCCTTTTGGGTCTTTCCAGGACTTTGAAATTATTTCTTCAGCTTGCTGTATGAGTCACTCACCGTTGAGATTTAGTTCCCAGACAGATGCCCTAACTTTTTCCCCTCTGTGCTCACCAGGGTAATTAAAGAACTCATCGTTCTGTCACTGATGAAAACCATCCTGCCCCAGACGCGAGAAAACAGCTCCAAACAATCACGCTGCATCCTCACAATGATTCTTAAATGGGGAAAGTTGTTTTGCTGGAATGCAGCATTTTCCTTTATCTAAACAGAATGCTCCTTATCTAAACTTTAAATTGCTCTGTTTTGGTCTTCTTCGAACACTAAAAAACTTTCTGGCTTGAAAGCTACAGATGGGCAGTGACGATGTTCGGAGTGCTGCCATGCACTCCATTACTGTTCAGGGATCTCCTCATGGTGGACTCAAGAACATTAAGGATAGTGTTCTCAGACTCTCAGTGGGCCTCCTGGAGAAATGTACAAAGCTTTTGATTTTTATTTGGATAAACCTCTGCTCTGGACACCCACTTACTTCCTCACTATCCAGAATGATTGAAAACACCCGGCTTTAATTTCAGCTTCGCACTCGCTATTAAACCGACGTTATTTTAAGCTTTACATTCAGTGCCGTGCTTTTGTTTTCACTGCACCTTGCTGTTTTGCTTATGAGGTTTGAAAGGAGGAGGTTGATGAACTTCTAAAATAGAAAACTGTTTCAATGTGCTGCAGCCAGAACACACTTCTGATTACGTGGTATTCAATTTAGTCAGTATGAACAAAACGCATCAGCACTGTGAGAACGTATTCCTGGTGGAAAGACTCTCGAGGTCATACTGTTCCATTTCTCAGATATGTGTTGGATCCTGTTTAGAATTATGAGGGCTCAAGCTTATCCCGGTAGTCCACAGGATAGAGTTGGGATTCCCAGTGGACGTGCCGTGAGCCCATCCCAATAAATTCATTTTCAAATGTAAGATTTGTATTTCACTTAGTTGAATCTTTCTAAACTGAACAAAGTTTTACGTCACATTTAGAGGAACTTATTTTAAAAAATACTTTTGTGGCACTGCAGCAAGTTGTAAACTGCAGATGATTACCCAACAATGTTCAGTCAGGTCATCAGGACTTTGGCCAGCAGTGTTTTTAAAGTGCTTTATAAATAAAGTTGCATTGTATTATTGTATCTGGATGGTTTCTTTTTGTTGAGATGTTTCATCCTTCATTCAAAGGACTTCATAAGTCAGAGGAGCCACAAACAAACGCAGTCCCACAAGCAGCACACTCCTATAGTGGACGAACCAGTTTGCTGATGATAAGATGGTTTCTGGAGCCCGCGCTCTCCCCTGTCGACTCCTCTCAGGCAGCCATAGCCAAAGTGGTTCAAAACATCAACGTTCATTCTCAACAATCCATGTAAAAATAAAAATAAATAAATAAAAATCACTGAATTTCATCCTTTTGGCTATGGCCGCCTCCGAGGAGTCGACGGGGGAGAGGGTGGGCCCCAGAAACCATATTATCACCAGCAAACTGGTTTCACTATTGTGCTGCTTGTGGGACTGAGTTTGCTTGTGGCTCCTCGGACTGAAGAAGTCCTTTGGATGAAGGACAAAATGTCTCAACGAAAAAAAAAAAAAAAAACGTCCAGATGACCTGACTGAATGAACATTGTTAGATTATTTATCTGGATCATTGAGCATGAAGTTTGACGCAGATGTTTACATTCTGTTGTAACAGATGACTCAGTGGTTGGTGAAGACAAAACAGACAGCACATTGCAAAGAAGCATCTTGATTCAATCAGGAAAAAAAAGACAGTTTCTGTTCAGTGGCAATTAAAACCTTCTCTTTTAGAAAGGAAATGCAAATGGTACCAATCATCAAACAGGCAGGAAAAAAAGCTGCAACTCTTATTTGTCAATGTATAAAATGAGTTTTGCGACTCATGTTGACATTTTTTAAGCAAACGTATAAACGAATGCAAAACAGTTGGACTACGTTCATGTGCAGGAACTACTAATTACTCCTATAATTAATATCAACCTGAGCCAAACAAGAGAACGATACGACACAATGTCAAGCGGTTAATATTAGCAAACCACAGGAATGACATCAGATTGTGTCTCGATGTGTTTGTGTAACAAAAGCTGTATGAATACCTGTTATCCAGTGCCAGTGTTGCAAAGGGGTTTTCATGGTGCCCCAGGGGACGCACCCCCCTCCCAAAATTCACAGCAACTCAAACAGCAAAACACATAAATAACAACAAGAATAATTGCAGTCACTTTTCCCAGTTTGAAGCAAATTCATAAAGCAACCACACCAAGCACAATGAGGAGTACACAGGATCTGGAAATCTAGGGGCAAATCAAAACCAGCACTCTTCTCTCCTGGGAAGGTCTTTGTTATCTGCCTTAAAGCCAGTATAATTCATCAGCTGAATTATGGATGTTATTGTTGATTGTGGGAAATAACCTCCCATGACCCTAAAGTTTAGTAAAGACAAATGCTTTTATTATTACTCTATCTCCTTCTACTTTGCTTTAAGGGGCATTATTTGTCTTTATTATGACAGATTACGCACATAAAGCCCTTTTATTTACTCCACCAAACATATTTTTATGCAAGCTATAAAATTATGACAGATCATTCACTACACTTCCCACCAAAAAACACTAAACACACAAGAAATGCCACTGGCTTTCAATCATTTTAACTGACCTGGTCTGACACATCCCACAAACCCAATTTTCTCTCATTGCCACTCTGCAAGTCTGAAAAGTCTAATGTTTATGTCGTCTAGACAGACTGGTGACTGCCAACCATGGGTATCTGAGGAGCACGCTGCACAGTGTTTAACCACAGATGAGCCCTCCACTGTCATTTAACGACAAAAATCACCCCTCGCAGATAAACAGCCTTGCAGTGGAAGGTCCCAATTTCAGGAGTAATGTGAAAGCACTGTTTTGTACCAAATAAGAGCTCAGTGAACGCGTTGGTGCAGCTCTTTAATGAGCAACCTCTGGAATAAGGTGAAGAAATCTATTTTCACACAGCTATCTTGGCAAATAAGATTAACTCTGGTT
This sequence comes from Simpsonichthys santanae, assembly GCA_031762415.1. NCBI lineage: Eukaryota > Metazoa > Chordata > Actinopteri > Cyprinodontiformes > Rivulidae > Simpsonichthys > Simpsonichthys santanae. Next base: position 18,664,003 of record JARVLU010000002.1, on the reverse strand, counting down.
GTGGGCAAAAGCCTTCCCCTTTCCAAAAACACAAGTATATTATTTCCTCTCTTTAACTGGCCAGGCACTGACAGAGACGTGGTGTACTCTCCTCTCCTCAGTGTTTCCAGATAAAACCTCACTCAGACATCAATTTAAATGGCTTTCAGTGATGCCTGGAAAAATTACACACACATGCATTTACCATATTAATTACCACAGTGATTTTTTTTTTTTTTTTTTTTTTTTTTTGCACAAGGAGTTAAAAAAAAGTAAAATAAATAAAATAAAATAAAAAACATCTAACACAAAAATACTTTCTAACCAAAGGAATTTGTTTATACACGCGTCAAGAGGCATAAAGGGAAAAGAAACAGCTTCAAGCAACAAGATTCTTACAAAACACGTCATTTTGCAGAAGAGGCTTGTAAAAAGAGTTAATTGTTACACATCTGTTGGATTAGCAGACTGACGAGCACAACATTTGTGTTCCTCGGGAACGCCGGACTTATACTAAATACGGAGCTGCGACTGCTGGACTCTGCAGGAGGAGATTAAAGCGCAGAGAGGGGGAATAACCTTTGATGCAGCTGTGACATGTCAGCTAAACAGTGGGGCTGTGTTGCTGTGATGTGGACTGATAATGTGCTGCATATCGGTGGAAGGAAGTGGACCAGTTATTGTTATGACCACAAAAGGTTTGGGTGGTCCCCATGTGGACGAGCACACAAAAACACAGCGATTTTGCAAAAGGAACTAGAAAGATGACAGGAGCATATACATATACAATATCTGCAGAAAATTATTTAATACAAGCTCTTTGAACACCTGCCATTTTCTCTCATTAGATAACACACTCTGCGTGCACCGACCTAGAAGGGCATGCGGTGCATTCGCACACACTTTTATACACAAACGTGTCTGTGGAATGCATTTTCCCTTGTAACTGATTCAAGCCCTTTACAATAACACATTTAGACAGGAAAGCTTTTCCAGAGGCACCACACAATAGATCTACAAACACATGCAAGCACGTGCACATGGTGAGAAAAGGATGCAACATGCTAATATAGAGCTCACAGTACTGCAGTGTCTCATTGACTGTGAGCTGATGCTGGCAGAGACTCATCGTAGCTAGAAAACGGCAACGACCCGTCCAAACAACGTGCTCAGCCTCGCCCGAGAGAAGCAGGACAACGCTAATCCCCTCGCAAAAAGACACAACGCTGGATGTGTTACAACTTTTTCTTTTTTTAATCCAAGAAAACACAAATCTGCTGCTTCGTTTTGCACGTCTCTTTCCTCTTCAAGACTCTAGATCTACAACCAGGTTTATGGCCCGAAGCAAGATACGGTAAACATAGAAGCATTTTAGTGAAGCACTCAACACTGCTTGGATTTTAAGCTCAAATTACTCTATTTAAAATACAATCCATCACCACGAAGCAGAGTGAAACACAACCATATCATGTTACCAGGAATGAAACTCGAGACCTGACCACCAACAAGTCTAACACGTGAAAACAGGAAAAAAAAAAACTTTGCTACTAGTAACATAAAAGACGAGCTCATGTTAGCTTTAAAGAAACAACAACTTTATAGTAGTACTGTCATACATTAAAGTGCACAACACAAAGGGAAGCTGAGGCAATCAGTGAGTGGATGTCAGCCTCCAGACAGGAACAGCTTCCAGCATTTGTACGACTGTTCATAAATCACTTCGCACAGTGGGGTAATGATCCATCGAGAAAGAGTGAGGTGAGGTTCACCTCAGAGGTAGAGCTCTTTTATAGACCCTTCCTGTCTGAAAGTGCTGAGAGAAACATGATTATTGTTGTATGTACAGCTTGTGAAAAAAAAAAAAATTAAAGAGGCAAATCGGCAGCGTAGATAAAGATCATGAGGCTTGTGTTGCTTCTTTAACGACCTCCCACTCTTAACTTTACATTTTAAGATTAAAAGCAATTATTTCAGTTTCAAACAAGAACGAAGCTCAGTTAAATTAGATATTGCAACCTGTTTTTAAAATCGATTCCACCAGCAGTCACATGCCAAAGTGTCCCTGGGATAGACACTGAACCACTCATTGCCTCCGACGGGTGTCCCATCAGTGTATGAATGTGGTAAAGCACTGATTATTCTTTGTATAGAGCTAGTAGAGTGCTGTATGAATGGGTAAATGAGGGCACAGATTGTGTTGTAAAGAGATTTGAGTGTCTTGATAAGATAGGAAGGTGCTATACAAGTACAGTCCATTTACCATTTACCATAAAAAGGGGCATATCTATTTTTTCTTCTTTCTGCTCTTTTTCATTTTATTTGTGACTGTATTTCTTATTGTATATAGAATTGTTTTGCTTTGTTTAAAAAAATGAATAAACTTTATAACAATAATAATAATTGTGCAGAAACTGTATGTTGATTTTAAACATACTTTATTTCTGTGGCTTTTCCTATGTCAGTTAAGCATTTGTTTGACAAATATTGTGTATATAGTAATGGTTTAGATATGTGGATTTTTTAGGCTGTTTAGACCAAAAGCTACATTTTATTAAATGATTTACAAACGATAAAATCTCATTTGTTTCATTTAGCAACACTGTTGTGTTGCATTTGAAAAGCATATAGCATAACATAAATTATGACAAAAGTATTTTTATACAAACTATTTGTATCAACACCATACATCATCATTATGTACACTCTACATGACCAAAAGAGTTTCCTACAGTGGATCTGAATTTTACTACTTTCTAGTGTAAATAGTACTCATGAGGGCCGAGCTGACGCTGTGTGAGGCTGCTTGCCGATGAAATCTGGCACGAGCTTCCCAAAGAATCTTTGCAACTCTTTTTGAACAACATAAACTGCTCCTGTTGCCGATTTCTGTTTCAGGAATGTAAACTTAAGACTGCATTCCTGAACCAAAATTACAAGCATTCAAGCATAACAAGATAAAGAACAGAGCCAAAGTCTCTGAGCGTGCACCCTTTCTACTGAGCTCCTTGCATGTGGTCATATGACAAACTTTAGCTGTGAAGAATTGACAACTAAAATGACTAAATACATAGTTTCCAGACAACTCACAGCTTTAATGTGAATGTGCTGCCTTTTCAAGACACTGCTGATAAGATCATTTTATAGTTTGTTGTGTTGGATTAATTATTTAAACATAAATTCAGCTATGTGCGTTATTTTTTTGTTGTTAGAATAAATTACAATGACTGTAAAAAGTCCATTAAATTCTGTTTTAATACTGAGGACCTTCAAAGAGCCGTGATCAAAATTATAAAATAATAATTGTAAAACAGCAAAGGTCAAATGAAAAGTTTACAAGAGAGTGGTGAGACCAGTTATATGGTCTGAAAACAGGAGAGAGAACTGGAAGTGGCAGAAATGAAGATGTTGAGGTTCTCCTTAGGAGTGACAAGAATGGATAAGATCAGGAATGAGATCATCAGAGGTACAGCACAGGTTGAACAACTGGAAAATAAAGTTAGAGACCAGACTGAGATGGTTTGGACATGTCCAGAGGGGGGACAGTGGGTATATTGGTAGAAGGATATTCCTGATCAGTCAGATTGTTTATTTCTAATCAAATGTAATCACAGTCCACAGTTTAAAAAAATAAATAAAGTCTTAACAATTCACTCTGCAGCATACTGTTCCTTCTGATCATCAACACTTGTTTGAAAAAATAATCAGACATTTATGAGAAAATAATTCCAACAGTAATTTTCAGAAGTGCTGCAGAAGTGCTGTTGTTTAAACTATCAACCTCATTTTAGTTCCTGCTTTATACAGAAATAGCTTTGACTTTGTGCTGGCCTGCTGCCAACATTTATTTTCATTGTTCCAACTTGTGCACACAAATCTTCCTTTCTTTAACGATTCTTCAAATCTTGTGTTATTCTCTTGAATATTCAGCCACCTTCATGAACAAATACTGTAGATGTCTGGTCATTTAGCTGCACAGCACTTAATATATCTTAGGAAACATGGTTTTAACTAATTAATAGTAAAAATAAGCATTAAAAAAATGCTTAAATAAAGTTGAACATCAGAATTTTTTTTTGTCTATCAAATCATTTTACTTCGCTATAAGAAAGAATTACTCTAAAAGTGCAGCAGTGTTTGTGATTTCAACCTGGAGAGACTCACACAAAGATTTATTATTAGTACAATCAGTTTTAAAACAAATATTGTGGACGTTGGTCTGTGTGAACCAATTTAAAAACAAGGTTCTGAAATGGATTTGGTTTTTAAAAAATACTTTATCATTTAACCTTTAATCTCGATTCAAACTGTATCCTAAATCTTATTTGATTATAATTTGAAACCTGAAATCATCGTTACAATAAACCAGAGCTGCTGATGAAATAAGGCCTTTGTGGTTTATCTTCTAAATCTATTTTTTTTTGGCACAAAATAGAAGCATGAGAACCCAAACACCTCCTCTGTACTGTGGCACAGATGTGCACTTCATTTAGGCCTCTATGGAAAACTGATCCTTGATGTAAACAAGCAGCCAACTTTCACTTCCCCCTGACAGCCACCAACTTCTTACCAAACATGTTTGTTCCTCTAAATTAAAAAAAAAAAAGGTGTGAAGTAATAAAACTATATTTGTTTAAAGGTTCAGAAGAAAAAAAACAACAGTTTCATTTTTTTAAAATGATTTTCATGGTCATTCAAGACAATTTCAGTATCTAAAACTGTTAATTCTGGTCATCTGGACATTCAAAAAACAAACAAACAAACAAAAATTGCAGAAACGTTTCCTCTTTCCTCCGAATGACTTCTTCAGTCTGAGGTGCTGTATTCAACTCAGTCTTACTTCGAAACGTTTCTTCAATTATTATTTTTTGTTTTGCTTTGTTTTGTTTTTTGAATGTCCAGAGGACCAGTTTTAACTTTTTAGATTTTTCTACCTGGATTATTGAGCATGCACCAGGACAATTTCAGTATATTTTCACTCAAAGACCTAAAAACTGTTTACGATTAAATCAATCTTAATCTTAATAGAGCTTTTTTTTTAATATTCAATATTAAAATTTCCCCTGCTGTATGATGAACATGTGCTCAACACCAACAGGAAACTTTCTCATAAAAGTTGAGCACATCTGAGACGTTTAAGCATCTTTACAAAAGTTTTACCTGAAACTGACTGGCAGCCTCGAGTATCCTCTGAACATTCGAGTGCGTGAGCACGGCTCGGCTCGTGTACGTGTACTCCAGGAGCGACTGCATCGTGCCACTGTCCAAGCCTTTTATTTCCACGCGCTCCTCGTAACTCTCCCTGAGGCCGCTGCAGAACATGGCCCTGCACAAGAACACATCGACTAAACAAACGAAGCAGCTCCGTCACAACACGGGGACACAAAGTGGGGTCGTTTATACCTGAAGTATTGACTGGCTGCAGCGAGTATGGCTCTGTGACAGGGGAACTCTTGTCCTTGAACACACAGGGTCACGTCGGTCAGCTCTCTGTTGACCCTCAGCGTCTTCAACCCTCTCTGCAGCTCCACTGCTAGACCTCCATCCTCCCAGTACAACTCACTGGCAACTGCTGCGCTCCCTTTCTCCTCGTTCAGGCTGGACTCCTCTCTAAGAGGCAACAAGGGACAGTCGGTGGTCCTCTCCAGTGAGTCGCTCATCTTTTAAAAAGCTCCTCACAAGCTCAAGAGAAAAACAGGCCAAATGCTGTATCACCCGCAAACGGCGACGAGACAAAAAAAAAAACAACCCTTTGCGGTTCAGGCTTTCTGCAGCTCTGCAGCTTTGAGGATTTGTTTTTTTTTAGTTGCTTTCCTCTTTAGACTTCCTGCTCCTGTGCTGTGAGGAACATGCAGAAGTGCTGCAACGCTTGTTCATAACGCTGTCTCGACCGTGGTTTCCTCACCTTCTTGTTCTGAGTGAACTCCCCCTAAATGTTTCACAATTTTCCTATTTCCTCTGGACAAAACGATGTGATTTGTCCTGCAGCCGACCTCAGCTACAATAAAACGTGACCTGGCTGGGATGGACGTGGTTCATATCAGACACTCGCAGCTCGTTGCTGATGCTCGTGTCGCCTCTTGTTTAGATGTTTGTCATCGCTGCACTGGGCTTGAAACATGAGTGGGATACAACTGATGTCTGTGAGAAGCAGGCTCGTTTGCAGACTGTTTTTCTCCTCAAGAGGAACGTTGCATCTTGATAGAGGACCTGAAAGATGCAGAGCATAAAGAGCTTTTTATCATATTTCAGTAAAATTCTCCATTTTTAAAGCAGTCATGCAACTGCGACTTTGACAGGCTGTGACTCAGAGAAGGATGAGTCTGAATCATGAGGGTGAATTCTTAAAGTCTATTAAGAATGGTCGCACAGTCAAGTGGAAATGGTGACTTATTGTATGTAACACTGCCTATTACAAAATTTACTACAATGCTGTTATATTTGCATAATTCACTGTTTGTTATGTAACTATTGCAAAAGGGTACTGAGTATGTTTCAATGTTTCTGTGCAAGTTTTAGTCTAATCCTTTCATTGATGCATTATTCTGTTCTACATGTGACATTGACAGCATGTATGATCATTGTATTCTGCTTATCTTACAGGGGTATACAATAGATGAGCTGTTTGAACAATAAATAAGAGGAGAAAGCAGAAATACAAAGTTCTGATGTGCAACAACAGTTTAGTTCCTGAACTTCTGCAACTGACTGGAAATGTGACATTCAATCATCCCACACACACACACACACACACACACACACTTCTACTTGTTCTCACCCACATGCTGGACACTGATAAAAAGCTAAATGAATACACCAAACTGTTTGACCTGCATGTTTTTGTTCTGACACATTTCGTTGCCGACAGCAGAACCAGCATTTTGATGATACAACAAGTCTTAATTTTTGCTACATTTTCATGTTTGGCTACTTTTAGTTTTAATAACATAGCTTCTGCTTCTTCAGCAAATTTATACAAAGTCATTCAACTCCGCATTCACGTTACGTTATCGCAAAATGAAATGTTCTAGTTCGGACTGGATTTGTTGGGCTAACAAGCAGTCTGGACCGGGCAGAGGCCAAAGTGGAACGTTGCTGCTTTAAAATAAATTCAAATAACCTACATAGCCGTTGAAGTGAATCTTATTTTATAAAGTTTTACACCGGGCACCTTATTCTGGCAGAAATATTACAATGTTCTCAAGGGTATTTCCCTAGACTGCACTGGATGTGCTACAGCTAGCTGCTGATGCCACAGTTTGTGCATTAGTTGTGAACCACAATTGTAAATACATGTATATATGTGAGCAACACGGTGGCACAGCTGCTGCCTCTCAGCGAGCAGGTTACCCTGGTTCAAATCCCATATGTAAACATGATGTAATTTAAAAAGGTTATAAAAAAAAAAAAACTATTTGCATGAAATGTTTGGAAATCTATGAAAATATTGTCTTAGGGTGACAAGAATCCATTTCAAACTAGCTAACTGCTCATTAATTGTTCCAGCATTAAACCTTCTCTAAACTTAGTTGGCCCAAAGAGCCATCTACAACAAGAAAGACATTGTTTATCTTTCCACAGATTCCCTCAAACCTCTTGTCCGATGTCTTTTAAACACAGAACTCGGTGTAACATTTAAAAAGTTAATGTGAACATTATTAATCAAAAACTAACAGAATAAACTCTTGTCCCGATATAAAGATAAAAAACAATAACATTGTACCAAGAAAAAGACTGTGTAAAAAATAAAAAAATAAAATAAAAATACTGATGTGTGAAGGTTTCTCCAACACAAAAGCCAAATAGTAAAAATGAGACGGTCTAAATGAGCAACGTACTCCTGAAGTTTTATCTGTACGGGACGGTTACAATCCGTTTAGAACCACCTGGATACCTGTGAATCATTTTCAGGCCTCTTTTTGTCAAAAATTAATAAAAAAAAAAAAATTCACTTTTTCAGACTTTTTCTTTTATTTGTGGGGCCAATATAAACTAACCTAACTAAATAAAAAGTAACAAGTGTCAATATGAAAAAGACACTTTGAAAAGGATCCTTTACATACTGCAACAGACTGAGAGTGCGCCCGTTTCTCTGAGTGCAGTATTACTCGCTGCATTAATGACATTACTGGCACACGGCCACTTCTTTTCTCTCCTCATTTTCCCAAGACAGCAGACAGCCTCTCTGTGTGCAGCGCCATTCAGACGGTGTCATCTGTAGAAGCTCTGTTCACATCCACACAATCATGCCACTGTTGAGCAACGAATACATACATGAGCATTTTAATAAAGAAAAATCCAGTATTTATCAGTGGCATAGTCACAAAATGTGCTTTTCATAGTTTTCTGTGATGGCTAATGAACAATTTTGGTGATGTGAAGGAAACATTTTAAACTCTGGGCGGAAAATGTGGCATTTGTTTTTTATTTTTTATTATGAATGCTTGACAAGGTCATTTTTAAGCCGATGGTGAGCTTTTACGTACCTTCATATTTTTAATTGGCAACATCAAAGGTGAAGAAATTAAGAAAATCAAGATGCTCAATGCAGCGCTACAAAGAAACTTATCTTGCAGAGCATGCTCCACCAGTTTAAGGTAAACTTCAGTTGCGACACAGCAAACGCTGCAGAGATAAGTGTTTAAAAGCGAGGGCGTGGTGTCTGCTGCAACCAAAACATAAAAAAACTGAAGGGAGCTGAGATGCACTGCATCAAAGCAGACTTTACCAGTCGCTCCTGGCCTCTCGTCAAATTTCTGCTGATTTAATTAAGAATTTTGGCTTAATTTTGTTATCAGATGATTATCTGCTGAGAAAGCATCTGTAAAAAATGCAACTGGAAACGACCCAAAACACAAAGATAAACTGACTTTGGGGAGTAAAAATAAACTTGATTTGTTCTTAGAGTAGATGATTTAAAGCAGAAGATATCTCGCTGAAAGTATTTCACCTTGGACTGCACAGCCCAAATGTACCAAAGGCCAGGGCACAAAAAATCATTTAAATTACCGTATTTTTCGGACTATAAGGCACACTTAAAATTCTTTAATTTTCTCAAAAATCTACAATGAGCCTTGCGTATTAATTCTGGTTGTGCTTACTGACCTCTAACAGATTTTATGTGGCACATGGCATTCAAAAATGTGTATTGTTTTGTATCTCATGTGTTACAACTGAACAATGTCGAGAGTTATTGTGAATGAGTTGAATAAAGTTTGACTTATCTGACTGTTTGCTTAATGCACTTTATAATCACTTTATCACTTTATGTATGAAAACAGACCCGTTCATTGATATTGCACTTTATAGTCTGAAAACACGGTTTAAAATAATAATAATAATAATAATAATAATAAATAAGTTGCTGTTTTTATTTTATGGCGATCTCACTGTGTTTTATTTTGGAAGGAAACAATATTTCTCCAGAGAAATTTTAATCCAATTTCTAAAGACTAGAAAAAGTTCCCTCAGATCAATTCGTTATTTAAGTAAAGATAATTATTGAACACAGACGGGGAGAGAAATTTCTAATTTAATTATTCAAGTCTGTTCCCATCTATTTTAAAGTGTATACTGTATATTTAATTTTATATTTTATTTTCTATATTTAAGCTTCTTTAAAGTTCATACAATAATTAAAACATTTTCATCTGAAGCAGTAAAATATCTCTAAAGTACAAAGACCATTCAAAGTTTGCAGCTTTAATGATTTTTTTTTTTTTTTTTCAAACTTTTGCATCAGCAGATAACATTTGTTTTATCTCTCAATAAGCTGTGGACATGTCTTTTGATAACATTTAAGGCACAAAGCATCTTTGGTTTGACTAAATCAACCACCATCCATAGTCGTTTCAAGCGCATTAACAAGTTCGACGTGTTGCTGCTGCAGATCCAGTCTCCGTGAAACAACGTCCACACACAGCTTTGGATTTGCGCTCGTCTTTTAAC
>JARVLU010000002.1:18588408-18606591 GCA_031762415.1 Simpsonichthys santanae | reverse complement strand
ATACAGTATATATATACTATATATACTTTTCAAAGCAGAATGCCAATTTTCTTGCTAGCTGGGTAAATATGTATTTATTAAAGTTTTTCTTTAAAGGACAGATATAAAAACAAAAACCCTGGAAGAGTGCATAAATTGCACTTGGTATGACTTATATAGCTGCTTCAAGGAGAAGACATTGCTACGCATAGATCTGTGATAGCAAGGTGGGCATTTCTTCACTCATCCTCTTTTTTTATTTTATTTTGAAAACCAGAGGATATTAGCAATCTTATTTTGCAGGGAGAAATCGAAGACGAACTACTTTGTATTTCCACAGACTCCATTTATTACCTGTAAAATTATTATTCCTAATTTTGTACTTGTCAATAAAAATGATCAAATATGCTTTGCACAAGTCATTCACAATGAGCCAAAAAGTCATGAAAATGTTGAACAAAACCTCTGACTGTTCCTGAAAATGAATATAAGTTGCTGAAATCAAACTACTACAAGCCCCAAACTAACTCCTGCCAATAGATTTCCAATGCACTGATTATGTGACAATCTATTTTTGTAAATCAAAGTCAAAGTGAACTTTATTGTCAAAACTGCAATATGTACAGGGAATACACAGGATTGAAATTACATTACTCTCAGACCCCCTGGTGCAACAATAACCATTTAAACATTAAAACATTTAATAAACATTTGCATAAATGCCAATTTGTTTATATTTATTATACAGTATTTTTCTTATTCACAAATTTAGCTAAACATCCTAAGATGAGATTTAGACACTATAATAATGCAAAGAAACAGTTGAGACTAAAAAATAAAAATAAAAGCAGGAGGTCATTTGAGGTCACTGTATGGCCCATGTTTAGTACCAGCAGAGGGCAGAATCACTCTCCTCGTCTGACATCACACCCAAAAGCATCATTTTGTGTGGCGGTGTTTTGGTGTTCAGCTGTTGACGGTTTTTAGTCATCGGACACTAAATGTGTCTTCCATACGCTTTCGCTTTTTTTGCTTTCCTCTCCCCATTATTTTTTCCTCCCCTTTCTCCCTCCTCCTCATCAGTCACTCCTTTCATCTTCCAATCCCACATTTGGTCTGCATCAGCACAGCACTGAGAGAAGGGCACTAGATAAGAGGCTGTGAATGGCAGGGAGTGCAGTAAAAGACTAGTTATTTTATAGTTTCATGGGTCTGCCTTCTCTCTTTCTGCATGCATGAGAGGGTTTTCATAAGCAGGCAGGGAAGTTTGGATCACTTTCGACCAAATCTGACTTTCAACTGGCACAGTCACTATGTTCAGAGCTTGATTGTGGGGGTCTGTTTCCATGTCAGTCTGTTCCAAACAAGTTTAGCTTTGCTACAAAAATGTATTGTGTACATAAGCAGTCAGACAAGCATACAAAGTGAACAGTGAGATGAGTTTCACATACTGCTCTGCTCATTGCACACTCTGACAGACAGAAGGGCACACGGAGGTCAGTCTGCAGCTAACATTTTAACACAGTTTAGTTCAGTTTATTGTTCTCTGGTAACAATGCCCCAAACTTACCTGTTTTTTTTTGTTTGTTTTTACTTTAAAAACTATAATAGGTAACTCTTTGTTAGGCATGGTTTACTTTAGAACAGACTTATGACTGGTCAATGCAAGCAGTGCATGTGAAATTGAAAATATATGAGCTTTATCCATCTATCCATCCATTATCTTAACCCGCTTCTTCCTTTTTGGGGTCACTGGTCACCTTGGACAGGTCTCCAGTCCATCACAGGGACACATAGAGACAAACAACCATTCACTCTCACTCACACCTAGGGACAATTTAGTTACAAGTCAGCCTAACATGCATGGTTTTGGTCTGTGGGGGGAACCCAGAGAAAACCCACGCATGCACAGAGAGAAAATGCAAACTACACCCAGAAAGATCCCCAGCCGGGATCTGAACCTTTGTGCTGAGAGGCAGCAGCTCTGCACAGTGCTGCCCATGAGTTTTATGAGTTTTTATTTATTTATATAATCACAAAATTACTCTAGAATTGCTGCTTTCTTTATGCAGACAATAGATCTTCAAGACAATGTTATTAGCTCAAAAACACCTACGGTATTTTGCTTGAAGATTTGGCAAGTGCACTGCATGCCCTTCATGGCACAACCGTCAAACTACTGCAGACCATGTGTGTGGAGCAGAGGGCTGCCATCTGAGGCACCCGGAGAGAGGCTGAGGGGGGTTATGAGCCTTGCTCAAGGGCCCACAGTGGGGCAAATGAGTGGAGGCAGATAGGTAAGAAATTTAATTAATGAGAAAATCATAACTTTTGACAGAAGATATACCCAGCAACTACAGGTCAAACTTGTCAAATGTTAAACACGATATTAAATTACATAAACTCTATAAAGAGGGGAAAACCCTAAAGTCAATAAAAGTCAATACTTTCCATCATATGAAAGATTAGTAAAACAAAAATACCGAGCTAATGTTAGAAAATGTGGTTTACCTGTTGACAATACAACAATGGTTTTGAGAAAAACTCACAACGTGTGCAGTTCCTTTAACAAAAGACTAGATTGATTTGGCACCAGCATAAGTGATGAAGCAAGCAATTACCTGAAACCATCCCTGATGGGGAGAAAGGGATTAAATCAGCAAAAGTCATTATTAAATGGGTCTTATTGCTAAACCCTTTGAGCTTTTAAAGCCAGATTTGGAGTCACCTTCTCCTTGAAACACAACACTGACATTTTGTGAATGATGCTTGAGTTCTGTGACTGTGGGCCAGACAAATGTCAAATGTCAGCCACATAAGTTACAAAGATCAGACACAGGAATGCTAGCTAATGTGTATTTCAACACTTAATCTCGTTGGAATAAACCCTGCAGATAAGAGACCAAAAAAAAAAAAATAAAAGAATCCAAGAATTACCATACCCTAAAAACTTAACAAGACCTCTGAAGGAGCCATCAAGTTCAAAAGCATCTGTGGGAAGATGTTAAAACAGTGTCTGGGAATGTGAACAGTATTTTTAGGCAATGAATCTGAACTTAACCCAGATTTCACAAGAGCAAAACAATTTGCCAAATAAGTGACACTGATTGAGATGGCCAATATAAAATAATTTAGTCTGATTTGTTGTACGTGTTGGGAACTGTTGATATATTTTCTTCTAATCAATTTCCTGTGGGATGCATAAAGTTCCATCTCATTTTATCTTATCTTAAAATATGCTACAGAAATCCTGATAAGGACATATTACTTTATCTAAAAGCAGTTTGTACCAAAACTAACGCATGTGTTCAATCTCCTAGAATAAATGCTTTGCTACTTTTATGTTTGCTTGGGCCAGTTTCTTTTAGATGTCTTTATGACATTTCCTCAGTTTATCAGATTAAAGAGTGAAAATATGAGAACAGGGATGCTGCCATTCACTGCATGCGTTTAAACAAATCAGCTTGCAACATAAGTCTGACCCAAAAAAAGGTTTAAAGAGTTGTATGTGTCAGGCCAAAACCAACAAAGTATTACAATTCAAAAAAAATAAAAATAAAAAAGAAAGATGGGGGAATTTTATTGGACAAAACTTCCAGACAGCCAAGGAACAGAGGCTACTGAGCAGCTTTTTGTTCTCATACTCTGGGAAAACTACAACATAAAAGCATTAGAAGTATTATCTCTAAAAAGTGCTGATTTATCAAATCATGTCCACTTCATGGCACATCTGAAATCTCTTAAATTCTTGAACTCGTGAATAGTGATTGGAAATGTGTGTTGGGCCGCAAAATCGAAACCCAACTTGACTCAAAACTTGGTTAAGAGCCTAAAAGCAGAGACACAGAGGAATGCTGCCATCAGGCTGATTGAACGGGTCATCTGAGGACATCAGCATGCATGTGTGTGTGTGCGTGCGTGTGTGTGTGCGTGCGTGCATGTGTGTGTGTGTGTGCTTGAGCATGTGAGAGGGAAAGGGAGCTCTAGGATGTGTGGTGACTATCCCAATCAATTGAAAACACATGCTGAGTTTAACAGTCAATAAAAGAATGCAAACAACAACAAAATCCCTCATGCGAAGCAGATGAACTCACACATGACAACTGTGTGTGCAAACAGAGTGCTTATAGCATCTTGAGCCTATACGAGAAGTTATTGATCTTATTAAGTCTATAAAATGAGAAATTGAGCAGATAAAGGAATGTGGTTCCAGTCAGTGGGTGGTTTGTAACTTTTCTCCAGCCCAGCACCAAATATTTTACTAACAGATTAGTTGTTACAATAGTCCCCTCATTTATTGCAGGGGCTCCATACCCTGAAGCCCCTTGATAAGTGAAAACCCGCAAAGTAAGAATAGTATATGTAGGATGCTAAGCAGGGTTACCTATTACATCCCTGATCAATTATTCAAGACTAGTTCAAGTCCGAGAATATTTAATCATTTATTTATCACGGATTCTCTTCTTTTTGGATTAAATAAATATCTCGGTGATCAAATGAGAATACTGTATATAGTGACATGAGACGTTAATTATATTTGACCCATCAAGCAAATGAGGTCATTTATTTAACAGATCATCAAATTAACATCATAACATATACACATGATTGGCTCTGATTCAATTTCCTATAATTGACATCTACAGATGAAAATTACGCATCCGTAATTTCTCAAACAGACGAGCATTTAAGGAACAACAGATTCAAGTTATAAGGTGGTAAATAACTTATCTGAAGGCATTTTCTTAAGGTTACTGGCAAGGAGAGTAAGTTAAGACAAAGAAGGAAGGAAGAGAGTTATCTTGGGAGATGAGTTCAACCAGGATGACACGCTCTCCAGAGACTCCGACTAAACTCCAGGTACACTCTGGTATACGTTGACGACTCATTACGTTGTAAGACGATCGGTCTCGACTCTGGTAAGGAGCGGGCGTTCAGCCTTAGAATGTTACCGTTTTGGCGTCTCCTGAGGTTCGCCTTGGTCGACCGGAAGTAGCGGTTTCCAAAATAAAATATTCCTCAGAAATAATTTTTATTCAAAAATTCTTGGAGCGTTTACGCTCGAGTGGGTAACCCTGGCGGAAGACGAGGTCTTTGACGTATGACCAACGTCAACAGCCTAGAAAGGGTTTCTCCACTTCTCCGACAGAAACCCGAGAGACTCGAAAGACTCTCCAAAAGACTGAATAAGTTCCAGGAAGTTAGAACTTTTAAAGAGAGCTCACTTCCTGATATCTGGTCCCTCCCGAATGGTTGTTCAACCAGGAAGTGGGAGGAGGTTAGTTGAGTCAAGGAGGTTATGTGAAGTCAAACAGTGAAATGAGAGAAGGCAGAAGACAGATGCCAGTTTCTGATTAAAACTTATTAAACTGTCAACTTCTAAACAAATTCTGAAGAATCATTTTGATATGTCCTTGGTCTTTGGACAGAGTATGACTTCATCCTTCACAAACTGAAACGTAGACTCAAAATTACTTTTGAGTAAAACATTCCACTTGTTATGATGAGGTTTGAAAATCATTAATACTGTTTTCACAGTTGATTCAAATAAGTGATTACCTCAATATTAAAAAATGATATGAAATAAAACACCATTAAAATAAAAGAAAAAGATACACAAATTGAATTGTTGTTTCTTTTTTCTTAATTATTCAAAGTGTCATGAAGTGTCCTCATAATGACTTTGATAAGAGTCTTTGATTATCAAAATATTGAAAATAATAATGATAATAAAAATAAAAGAAGATTGTTCTTCTGATTATTTGACTTAGGACAAAAATAAAAAGTCTCTTGATGAGATAAATTGTGTCCTGGATTCAAATTAATGGGATAACAGTTTCTGTCCTTTCTGAAGGTCTTCAGGGACAAGATAGATGGAGGAGGTATATCACTACATGTATAAATATATACATTATATATATACATATACATACATACACATATATATACTGTACATATATACACACACACACATGCACGCACGCACACGCGCGCGCACACACACACACACACACACACACAAACACACATATATTATAAATACAGTATACCCGATATGTCCCACAACTTTGCAGTATGTATTCTAAACAATGTTTCTAAACTCTAAATGCTCTAAAAGAGCACAGCATGTCATGATTTCAGCTCTCTGCCACATGCCAGCACTCTCGGTCACGCCCACTTCTCTGCTGCAGAGCGGAGATAGGACACGCTGCAGGAGGAAGCGTCTCCTGCAGCTTTGGGCTGCACACAGGTGCAGCAGCTGCTAAAAAATTTTAAATAATTAATTTTAAATAAAAATTCCATGCCGATCATGCGGCTCATCCATCAATCAGCCAATTGTGTGTCATGTCCAATCTTACATTGAAAAACCACGATAGAGCGAGTCAGCGAAAAATGAACCGAGAAGTAGCGAGGGACTACTGCACTTGCATTACTTTCTAAATAAGTCTTGTCTCTAAAGTTGTCTTTAACGTGCATGCACTTATCTGTTCCCTAATAACGTTTAGAAGTACTACTATATACATTTGGAGTACATTAAATAATCTGCTAGTGACTGGAATCAATCCAGTTTTATGTGAACAAAGTTGTGCTTTTCTTCAACAATCGCTGATTGTTCTGGATCCACACTGTGCCAAAAAGCAAAACAGTGTGACTGCAGAATAATACGACCTGAAGAGGGGTCAATGACTAATCCACCTCCATGTTTTCAACAGGTCAAGAGGAATTCATTGCCATTAAAAATAAACAACAATGCATTATTTTACAGATTACTCCAGCAGGGGAAATGTGTATCCCATTAAAAAAGACCCTTTACAGCTGTTACATAAAACACCTGTTGCGCCGAAATAACACAAAACAGCAAGGCCATTGAACAGTCAGCGTGAGAAAAGACTTCCATCCTTAAAGCCCACTCTCTAGACAAACAGGATCAAATCATGAATGAAAAAGGATGGCTGTCTTCAGGCGTCCATATGTGGCCGGCAACAGTCGTACACTGGCCTGCTTTGCTTTGATCGACACTGACTGACTGATCTTAGAGGAGAGAACAGATAACCAGGCCCCAAGTCCAAAAACAGATATACAGGAAGGAAAACGGATCAAGAAAATCAGACACAGTGAGAGTGGAATGGGGAGGTGAGTGTATGTGCAAATCTGCAAGTACGGTCTTCTATAAAAATATTATTTTGAAATTACTGGTAGAGTTTGGTGAGATATAAAAATAACTAAATGATATGCATGACAATAAATGTTTAAACAGCCTTCAAAATGACTCAACTTCACAAGTTCATCTGTTGCTGCTTATTTGCAAAAAGATGAATTACAAACTTCTTTGAACAAAAGTCTGAAAAGAGCTATTACTGGTTTAATAACTGAAACTTTCCTTTAGTCCTTCTGGTTAATACAGACTGGATACTCACCTGCCCATCCTGACTCACATGCACCTGGTGGATCTGAAGGTTTCCCTAAAAAAATAAAAATAAAAAAGCCATATCAGTTTATCTAAAGTTATTAGATTTTTTTATGCCATAAAATTCTGAAAACCAGCAAGTCAGATTAGAAATCATGTCACACGGTGATCCAAGTCTATACATGGTGTCAAGCTGAGCTCTTCTTATTAACTAAACATGAAAAGACAGTGTCAACAACTGAAAAGTGTCAGAGCTGTTTGCTTCTGCCAACTCCTGCATGATCAGACAAAGTTTCTTAGCACAGCAGTGTTTATGCTGTTCATAATGAGAAGTGAATGACATGCCCTTGTATTGATGTCAATGACTGTATTATTTCTGGCTACATCAAGGCTTCTGTAAACAAAACGAACCGGCTTATGATGCTGTAACATTGTAAAACCTCTGAGCGCCCACAACCATGTTAACAAAGGCATACAAGAATGAATTACTTCCAGTCTCAGCTGTGCAGGGGGTTTTTTTCTCTTGCTAACTGTATTTCATGCATACCTTTACTATGGTATAAGCTTTCACATGCACAGAGAGCAGCGCAAAATCCGAAGCAGTTAATTTCCTTTTCAAGCATGCTAAAACTAGTGTCTTTGATGAAAGGGGCCCGTTTCTAATGAAAACATATTCTGCTGTGAGTGGCAGCTGGCAGAAGTAGGATTTTGTTGCTAAGCTTTGAACTCCGAAAACACAAATAATATCTTGAAATAGGAAGGAGTGGAGAACAAAAAAAAAAAAACTCTGGACTCGGGCACAAAGCTCAGGAAAAGCTTAAAAGTTTTCTGCCTTCAATTTATTGTGACTTTCTTCAATATCTGCACTGGTTCCAAAAGGTCCTTCAGGACAAGTGAATAGGAAATGAGAAAAGCTTTTGGTTAACGTATCAATTGCTTTTGCAAAAATGTCAAGCTGTCACCCATGTATAGCATGTATCATGTTGAGTGTTTGACTACATGTATGAGTGTGTACACAGACTGGCGCCTTGAACTAAATCTTTTCCACATCCTTGAAAAATCATTAGCAGTGATGCTGATGCAGAAATTCCTCTTAAGCAGTTCTTGTGGTTATGGGTTAAATAGTAATTTTTACTGGCAGGTTGTGAATATACATAACTGTGTCTTACAGGGGACAATGAGTCACCTGAGCATTAAAAGGAAACAAACCTCTCTGCATAAGCTGTTATTTAAACTTTGCTTTTGTAGTTATTCACTAACGTCTTCTACTCTGCCAAGTATTACTTGAATGCACTTTGCTTTCACCTTCTGTTTGCATGGAAAAATAGAAATGGACAGGCTTGTATAGTAAAAAGTAATGATGCCTAAGCCTACATTTTTGACCTACTGTATTTAACACTGAGCTTACCATCTTATTCCTACCTTCATTTTGGATAGAGACTAACTTACAATTTAAAAACAAAAAAACTTTTATTTCTATTAAGATGAAGCAAGAAAATGCATGCTCATATAAATCTTACAATTGAAAATATCAAGTAAATGCCTGTCAGTTTATCACCATAATCTAACTAAATTGCAAATCATCCACAGACTGAATGTCCCAAGACATTGTAGACACCAGCGGTTAAACGCCCTGTCAACTTATTAAGCATGGATGAATTGTAACAGTTACTCTCTGTTTGGAAACAAATTTTCCTCAGTGAGATATTCCTAAGAAATTCAATCCACCAGGAGATGATTCAAGAAAACTGATGAACTGAGTCTCAGCCTCTGTCACTCACGCCCACACAAACACTTGCCTCACTGTCCTGTGTGATCTGCACCTCCTCTCCTTGGGGCACCTGGGCAATGTGCAGCTGTCCCTGTGGAATCTGAGACAGACAGAAAGAATTACACTAAATTACAAGCAATTACACAAAGATAAGCAATCCCGCAAAAAAGGGAAAGTATTTGTGGATGTCAATTACAAACTACTTAAAAAAAAGATAATTTTTGACTATAGCAGTAAAAGTCACCTACTTTTGTTTTGCCTAACTTAGATACATGTGAAAAACAAATGTGTTAGGATTTTGCCCCCTCTCACTTTTAGTCACGAGTTTGGAGTGTTCTAATAACCAGCTTGTTCAGACGGTATGACGTGGCTAAATCAACACAAAGATGCAGACTTCATTGACCATTTGGACGTTTTGATTTCCTACAGAAAGTTCATAATATTTCTCCAGAGGAAAAAATAATTAAGCATATTATATGCTTTATAATATTTATCGTTGTTGGGATTGGAGGCCCGTTGTTACAGGCTGTTCAGTCCCTGTACAAGCGGTGCAAGAGTTCTGTTCACGTTGCAGGCAGCAAGTCGGACCCCTTCAGGGTGGGAGTTGGACTCCACCAGAGCTGTCCGTCGTCACCGATTCTGTTCATAACTTTTATGGACAGAATTTCTCAGCACAACCAGGGGGTGGAGGGATTCTGGTTCGGTGATCTCGGGATTCCATCTCTGCTCTTTGCAGACGATGTGGTCCTGTTGGCGTCATCGTGCCGTGATCTTCAGCTCTCACTGGAGTGGTTCGCAACCAAGTGTGAAGCAGCTGGAATGAGAATCAGCACCTCCAAATCTGAGGCCATGGTCCTTAATCGGAAAAGGGTTGATTGCTCTGTTCAGGTCGAGGGTGAGGTTCTGTCTCAAGTGGAGGAGTTCAAGTATCTTGGGGCTTTGTTCACAAGTGAGGGAAGAATGGAATGAGATGGATTGGTGCAGCGTCTGCAGTATTGCGGACTCTGTGCCAGTCCATTGTGGTGAAGAGGGAGCTGAGCTGAAAGGCAAAGCTCTCAGTTTACCGGTTGGTCTACGTTCCTACCCTTAACTATGGTTACGAACTCTGGGTAGTGACCAGAAGAATGAGATGAAGGACACAGGAGGTTGAAATGAGTTTCCTCCACAGGGTAGCTGGACTCTCCCTTAGAAATAAGGTGAGAATTTCAGTTATCTGGGAGGGACTCAGAGTAGAACTGCTGCTCCTCCACATCTAGAAGAGCCATTTGAGGTGGTTCAGGGCCAGGCATCTGGTAAGGATGCTTCCTGGGAGCCTCCCTAGGGAGGTGTTTCAGGCATGTCTGACTGGGAGGAGATCACAAGAAAGACCCAGGACATGTTGGAGAGACTATGTCTCTCAGTTGGCCTGGAAACGCCTTGGATTCCTCCCAAAAGAGCTGGAAGAGGCGGCTGTGGAAAAAGATGTCTGGAGCTTCTTGAGCTGCTGCCCCTGAGACCTGACTTTGGAACAAGTGGAAGATAATGGATAGATGGATGAATATAATATACTTTACAATATTGTATCCAAATTTAACCTACAATTAAGAAGTGAGAAGTACTGAGAAATCTGGATCACTCTGAAAGTCTAGCTTCATTTATGGTGTCCAACAGTTGAAATTGTTGTCTCATTTTTAAACTATAGGTTTTTGCATTAATGAATAACTAGACATTTTTGTATAAATGTAGTAAGTTAATTGATGATAAAATGTCAAGGCACTCACCACCTGAACTTGCCCATCTTCACCAATGCGATGGAACTGGACCTGCTGATTGGCCAGTGTGTAGTGCAACGTCTGCTGGGTAGCAGCATCAATGTGGGAAGACTCTTCTGAAATATTTTCATCTGCAAAAACGCACAGAATCGGGTCTTCATAGTGAATGATGGAAATTAGAGATAAAGTACAGCTAATTTGCAGAACTGTACTGTAGAATGCAGAATAAAGATGCAAAACAAAGACACGGAGAAACAAAACAAAATACAGATAAGGCTTTGGCAAACTGTTACAAAACACAAATTTACTGGTCAGCTGCTGGGTGCTGTCTTGTTTTATACTTGTTCACACATCTAAATGCACGATAAGTCATTCACCCACATTTATGACCAGACAGCTCAAGACAAACTTACGCAGTCAGTCTAGCACACACTAACTGTGGTTCCATGTTGTCTATTACCCTCTGCAAACTCACACCAACCAGAATCCAGTTTTTATTTACATTAAATTAAACTAAGATAACATATCACAACAATGTTTTGGAAACGAGCTGTCTTCCATCTTTCATTGTCACAGCTGTGTACTGAATTATATAAATAATCCTTAGGACTTTATCAAATGAAGAAAGAATTGCCAGGTGGTTTCTGAAAGCTCTACAGTTCATCTGAAGTTCTGTGATGTAAAGTTAGTTATGGTTTTAAAAGCAGAACTGCTGCTTCCCCCCAGTTTATTTAACATGTCATTTGATGAAAGACATAATAACTGTTTGGTCTCTTTTGTATATCGCATGCTGAAGGATGCACCATCTGAACTACCATTTGTGTTTTATACTCCGGGGTGTGTTTGACCTGAGGAAGGGGCCTGACAATCCATCCCAAATGTGTGCTCACAGGATATTTGCGTTTCCCCTGCAGTCAAAATTTTCTCTAGTCAGAGGTGAGAGGTGAGAGCTCACAGGACAGCAGGCATTGTCTGGAGATAGAAAACATCTGAAGCTGCACACTCTCTGACCACTTAGGGCAAAAGCTTTCAAACAGCAGATAGTTCACAGCCTGTAACTGGACCAACTGCATAACCTGACAGCGCAAGATGAATGGATTTCATGTCAATAAATTACATTCTGCATCACTGAAGCTATAAATGAACCCTCAAAACAAGTGGTGCTGAAACCTGCATGTAAACAAGTATGACTAACCACACATATTTCAATGAAAATTCCAATATTTACATATATTCGTAAAATTGTCACTGAAGTTAACTGTATATGTGATATCACATGTCATGTTTTTTACACACAGTGATGCAGTGATGTACAGAAATTTGACCCCTCTTCTTTACCTGCAGCTGAACTGCGCGGTGTGCGTTTGGAAAAGCTCTTGACTGCCAGACTCTGGCCACGCTGCTTGCGTCTCCAGGCTGTGCGACACTTTGAATCTATGCTTTGCTTGATCCGGTACCAATCTGATTCAGTGATGCCAAATTTGTGGAACAAGTGACCTGTGAAGACAAGGAGAAATTAAATGCAATGATATGTGTAGAAATCAAATCATATGAACAATGTCTAAAATGAATAGAAAAATATTGTGCATTTATTTAATTTATTTATTTTTAACTCTGTGCAGGCTTGTTGGTATGTTTAGGTAATATTTAATATACTGTATACACTTTTTGCCTACTTAATATTTATTTAGCTTATTGCAGCCATAATCCTTTTTTGAAATTATTGTAAAATGGCATTTTATGCCAAACTCCAAGCTACACAAGCTAGACATAATTTAGTTATCTAACTAAAAAGACAACTACGGTATTTATTTTAACAGAGCTGCTTCTATTGCAATCAAAACATTAATTTGCAAAAATATTAAAAAAAAAATAAAGGTAACCCCTGCCTAAATTTTGTTTACTTCTCCACCCCTACTGGCAAGTTATCACAAGTCTAACTGTCTCTCACCATCTCCCTGCATGGAGATATGTACAGGTGTACTTAGTGGCTGCCTAAGCCACGTTATAAATTGTTCAGAGGGCGGGAGCAACCTGACAGCTCATTTCTATTTAAGTTAGCAACCCGGCTGTAACCTTTACAACCCGAGGATAGAAAACGAGACAGAAGGTTATCTGATGGTAACGGGATGACACTATTCGGCAGCCCTTTTGCACCTGATGGTCCTGCACAGGCAAGCAGGACAGGTGCTCCTTCATTCTTTTTTTTTTTTTCTTTTTTCCACTCAGAATGAGTCACCCAAATGTCAGCCAGCCACGCTCCTGGCCCTGCATAGTTATGTGTCAGACAAAATGTGCATGCAGCTTCACACACAAATTGCCAAGTAGTCGTATAGGTAACCAAAAATAAAAACTTTTCTTTTTTTTTTTTTTTTTTTTTTTTTAATTTAAAAGAAAAACTAAAAAAAACAAAACTGAGGAAACGCCCCTCACTGTTTGTAAGGAATTTGACCAAAAGGGAAAATAAAAAACTGAATTTTCACATAATCTACATGTGAACATGCGGGTTTATACAAGAACCAAAGATAACAGTTTGTTACAAATAATTATAATAATAAATAAAAGTTACAATACTTGACTTATTTTTCCATCTCTGCCTTTAGTAGGTGAAAAGATGGATCTTTTCTATTGAAATCTCATAGACATCCCCTATCAAACATGGGCAAGTATGAGAGAGGGGGGTAAGCAACTCTATCCAACCATGCAAGAGAGTGTTTAGACAGAGTGTCAATCCCACTCTATATCCATGTTTGTCACAAGAAAATACTTGTTAAAACCAATTAAATATGCATAAACTAACTCTGTAGAACAGGTCGCAGTTGACAAAGCCATTCTTAAAACCCCAATATAAAAAACATATGGATGAAGCACTTGCACACAAATAAATCTGTCAACCACTGAAAACCTTGAAAGCCTTCCACTGCTCAGAGTTACTAATTCGAGAGTAACTGTGTTAACATCTTTCTACCAGACGTGCATGTCATTTGGACACTGGTATGTACAAAAATGTGTTGCACATTATGGCACATATTCTATGATTAATGCATGTTGTTGTAAGCCACTTTGGGAATACATATCATGACCTATTTCTGTGTTCGATTCAACTTTGCTCCATAATGGAACAGAAATAAAATATGGAAAAGTCTTGGGAGAGTTAATTTAAGCCACAAGGACAAAAAGTTTTAAATGTCCAATTTCAGCAAAACAGCATTTATTAGTGTAATGTTGGTTATATTGAAAATATTTGATAATGTTCAGATATAGTTGTTAGACTCTGACTTGACTACTATTAGACAATCACAATATCCATTTACATCACAAACTTGCAAGTTCACATAGCTCTGATACACTCATAGTTAGTTGTGGTATGGTCTACGCATAAATCCATGTAGACATTGTTCCCGTTGCTGCTTGTGCAAGCAACTGGCAAAAACTTGTCAGTGACAGTCAGAAAAGGTATATATCTTACAGCGTATGCCATAGATCATGAGTGGGTCCAACTGCTTCTTTCCATGTTTCCCTTGCCCTGAGAGATTAGACATGGCCTGGACCTCTCGGTGAAACAGGTAGTCCAACAGCGTTAGCGCCATTTTCTCTGCTGTACGGCAGTTTGTGCTTATATAAAGCATGTCCGACAGAGATATTGGGCAACGAACTCGCATCTCTGAGTTGTTCTCGTCTCCTAACCAGGTGCCTTCTGGATAGTCATCTACAAGGAAATAACAGAAGATGAAAAGCTGTTCTTCAAGCACAGCTACAGTGAGCTTTGACCATTAATTTGTAGACCGTTTGTGACAACACTGAGATGTAGGGCACTTGATAAACTCTACCTGGACTGATATGACTGAAAAACAGCTAAATATATTCATTCTATCAAAAGCTCTGATTTACTGGTTGGCAAACCCTACAAAGGATACAGAAATTCAGTTACTTGTTGTAATACAATAGCACACCCATGTGGCTGTACAAAGAAGTGAACAAAACTATTTATTGGGTTGTTTGCTCACAGCGTATGTTAATTGTTTAGTAGACCACATTGACAAAGCATAATGCAGATGGTTCCATCCAGTTAATGTTGACTACAACAATTCACATGTTATAACAGAGAGTTAAACGCAAAATAATATTACTTGGACTTTCAAATTACAGTACTCAAAAACTGGCCTGCAATAAAATTTACCAGGAAACAGAGAAATAAAAAAGCATGTGGATTTGATTTACTTTTGCATAGTTTAAAAGGAACCATCACCTTCGGGGCACAGTTAAGTTACAGCAGGACATGCATCATCGACAGAAAAGACAAAGCTCAACATGTCTTACCATTATTTTATTCATAAAGAATAATTTTTAAAAAGTATAATTCATATTATATACATGCCATCTAAAAAAAAGTTTTAAAATAAAACATGATTTATACCCAGCAGATATCATACCCAGAAGCTGTTCTGAGGTGCTAAAGTAGGGTTTAATAAGGTGTAATAAGTGGCTTAAGCTAAATGAGGTGCTTCTTGGTCAACGTGAAGAGCAGTAAATGATCAGTTTGATTCTGAAAACAGTAAACTTGTGTGTTGTCTTAGGACAATCTTGGTGCTGGACAACATTTACAATAACCACTGAAACCATTAAAAAAGACACAAGTCTTTCTGATTCGCTATCAGTACTGTAGGATCTTACCTTCTGAGTTGAGCGTGATGAGTGTTACATTTTGGCCATTTTGTGCACTGCCTGACTGACCGCTGTTAGAAACAGAGTCGCTGGCCTCTGAGCCACTCTCCTGCTCCTCCTGACTCTCTTCAGGGCCTGGCACCTTTACCAGGATTGTGTTCTGACGCCTCCGAGCTGCTGTGCTGTAAACACAAATTACTTTTTGTAAAGCACTG
Source organism: Simpsonichthys santanae (assembly GCA_031762415.1). Classification (NCBI taxonomy): domain Eukaryota; kingdom Metazoa; phylum Chordata; class Actinopteri; order Cyprinodontiformes; family Rivulidae; genus Simpsonichthys; species Simpsonichthys santanae. The sequence continues at coordinate 18,590,802 of JARVLU010000002.1, read as the reverse complement.
AGAGCCCCCAGTTATTATAATGGAAGGAAGTGGTCAGTGTTAGTACTGCCTTGAAAATTTGGGAAATCCAGCATAAATACTTATGAGGAGCTTTGTTGGGGCTAAGAGCAACTTACTTGCTGAGCAGGTTTTCTAATGGAGTATCTTCCTGATTTAAGCTCTTTGGGTTTTCCCTGCTCACGATCACATTTGTTTGAGGGACAACACTGAAAGAAAACATCAAATCAATTTGGTAGCAAGCTGAAAAAACATGAAGCTTTAGATGTTACAAAGAAACCATTTAAGTGAGTTCACAAATGGCTACAAAATAATAATTAAAAAAAAAAAAACTTTTAGCTGTTGACCATCTGGTGAAATGAATTAATTCAGTGAGCTGATACTTGGAGCTTACCATCGCACTTTGTTCCAAGTTTGAGTTGCACCCTGGGGAGACCCTGCAACCATAGGAACCTGGACAGGGCTCTTGGCACAGGGCACCATGCTATCAAGTCTGCGTCCAAGGGATTTGCATGTAGCATCTAAGGTCTGCAGCTTTGACTCAATTCCTTCTAAGCGTTGACTGATTGATTCGGTGAATGAAACCAAAAGATTCTGGAAATGGAAAAAAAAAAAAAACAAAGTATTCATTTAATATTAATATAGTAATGTGTAAGTGAATGTTATTAGGATTTTTGACAATGTTCTTTACACTGCACTGGTACCTTAATGAACAATAAGTCCTGATTGCTGTTGTTATTCTCCTGGCAGGTACTTAATTTCCGCTTTTTCTTCTGGTTTCTTTCTTCAGGATCTTCATGATTATCCAGCATGTCTGGCATGAGACAAATATAGAGACACCCTCAAAACAGCAATGGACAGTCTCCTTGCTGGATTTCATTTAAGGCTATCCAGGCTGAAGATGTGTTCTCACTCCAGTTTTTGGGAGAAAACAGATTTCTCATAATAGAGCAGGACAGCAAGCATTTAACCCAAAGCAAAGTAGAATATAAATGTGATTTAGCAAAAAAAAGCTGAATTGTTATTGTTAACTTTTCATAGCACTGCATGCAACTATCAGAGAACTTGATTTTCAGTTGAAAATGATCGAAAAACTCAACAACTACCGGTAATTTTCCGTACACTACTGGTAGTTAAATGAAGAAAAAAAGACACACACAGTTTGATTGCAGATTTCTCCTAAGAAATCTTACCTGTGCGGTTAAAGTCCTCCACTGTTATTTGAACAATTTCATCCAACTCTTGTTGTGACATTGTTCACCGCTGGAATAAAAAAAACAGTGCAATATTTATTATGAACTTGTTTCTAGAAAGCTGGGCATCTTTACACTGTATATTTTGAGGCCTTTGCTGTCCTAGCATTACTTGGACTTATTATCAAATACGTGTATACTTTATCCATCTCAGAACAAATATAGCATTTAGAAAATCTGAAATATTGAAAAACGTACTTCTAACCAAGAAAAAAAAAACTGTTTTTTGTCAAGTTAACTACCACTAATTCAGGTTTTAAATGAATCTAATTGAATGCAATAGACAAGTGGGGTAGTAAAAAGTTTAACTGTGATTACTTACTAATTGTATCATCACAGAACACAAGTTTTGAAGTTTTTTGTTGGACAGCTGTAGCAAATACCACTACAGGACAAAAAAGGTCTATTAAGTGAGGACTATTGTCACTTTAAATTAACTTTTAAACTAAATACTGTATAACTATTTTACCCCTTTTCCTTGTATGCATCTTCATTGCTTTACAAGGCATACCTGTTTGTATATCTGTTTTTTTTCCCCCCACAGGCTTTTTCTGAGAAAAAGCTCAACTTTGCAATGCTGATTAAAAATTACTTTTAAAGTTAACGTTATGTTGACTATTTATTGGTTTTAAGATTACTGAAGGTTTTGTGTGGTTGGGAAAATGAAAGCATATGCAAATATTTTTAAATCAACCCTTTCTTATAAAGGAAACATCACAAACTCACCTGAGATGTGGAAGTGAAATACAGTACACATACAACTAGCCAACATTTAAAACTGAATGCAATGCTGACTTTGAATTTTATATTAAAGCAAAACTGCTTTCTTTGTCACTGTTTTGTTCCACTTCACTTTGCAACTTTCTTCACATTTTCATCCTAAATAAAATGTTTTGTACATTCCCTATGCTTATCTAAGAGAAACTTAACATAATAAAATAATAATCATTCTAAAATGGCACTAAATATTAGGGGTGCATGATAAATCGGCCGGCCGATTTATCGGCCACGATTTCCTTGATTTTGGGAAATTGGCCAATGCTTGCATGAGAAACCGATTTTACCGATTTTTTTCTAGTTTTAACAACAATTGTCTAAACTTAATTTATATTTCAGAGCACTACCTTGTGACCAGTTAAAACAA
>JARVLU010000002.1:18562385-18573126 GCA_031762415.1 Simpsonichthys santanae | reverse complement strand
AGGAAGAGAGCCTCCTGCATCATGAAGGACCCCACTCACCCAGCACAGACTTTTTGCCCCGCTCCCCTCAGGAAGGAGGTTAAGGACCATTAAATGTAGAACCACTAGACTGAGGAACAGCTTCTATCCTGAGGCTGTTAGACTCTTGAATCTCTAACCAGGACAATCACCATGAAAAAGAAGTCACGTCATGTTGCTGCTGATCTGTTTCATGTTCATGTGTTCATTCGTGCTCATCTGCTCACAGACTCATGTTTGTGCTGCTGTTCGACAATGTTTTTATGCTATTAGTGCATAGCATATTATTGGTTTATGTTTTCCATAGTTCATATCTTAGATCTTATTACTGTTTTTATTTTACATTTTACTAATGGCTCGAACTGGGACCCTGTCATTCCACCACAAGTACTGGTACCACATGTGGTGCGAATGACAATAAAGAAACTCTGACTCTGATAGTTTATACTTTCAAATCATAAAACTTCATGGAGGGTTTTGAAATTTTTATAATTAAAAAACAAATGTTTTCACAATCCTGAGCAACAGCTACAATGTGACCTTGAAACAAAATCTGTCATGTGACACAACTGTTCTTAAAAACATTTAAACTGTTTAGCATGTTTCCTTCATGTTCTTTTATAATTTTGTTTACAACAACCTGCCTAATTAGGCACAGTTAATGTATCTTAATTACAAGACTCATTTGCATGTTTTGTTGCCAACTTTGTCCCATTTAAACCCGAACAAAAACAATAATTACATGTGAACTAACAAGGATCCTTCTGAAGACAGTCTGCCTCATGTTACAGTGGACTCCTGCAGACAGATCAGGCAGATGAAGCAGGATTCAGTCCAGCAGAATAGACTAATTGAAAGTGTTGTGGCTCAACAGATCACAGCGCTGTCTTGCCAAAACCAAAAAGCAATACATTCTATTAAAATGTTTTGCAATCATAAACCTTAGGAGAAAACTACTTGTTTATTTGTTGAATTCTATGTTATCTGCTAATACAGTAGGATACAGGTAATTCTTTATTTCTAAAATAATAACTAGTACTACACTTTTGCTTGAGAAACTGTTTTTTTAATTTATTTCTAAAGACAGCATAGAAAATAATCCAATCCATTTCCAAAATAATCTATGATAAGAACATGTAAAGGTAAAAAAAAAGGGTACAATTCTTTTTTTTTTTCCCAATGCCATAATGCTATTGAGGTAAAGGAAAAAGTGTTTAAAAAAACAACAACAAGAAAACAAATTTATATTAAAGATGAGTCCAAAAATGTACAAAAATTCTTAAAAGAGCAAATAAATATAATTCACATTAAATCACACCTAAATGTTTTTTTCTAGTGCAGAGATGACAGCAGAGTAAAAGTGACAGTTGAATGCACACTTCCAATCAACTGGTGCCAGTTCTACACACCAGAACCACACAAACACACACACCTGTACACGATAAGACATCACAAGCTCACAGATCTGTAATGACAGCACCGTTCTTCATACAACAGCATGAACGCTACCTCCTTTTGTGGCAAACTAGGCTCACTAAATATCCAAATAATTTGAGTTATTGATGACTCGTGTGACATTAACAAAACTGTCTCACACACTCTTACCTTCTTCAATTGTCTAGTCTTTAATTTACATAACTAAAGACACTGTTAAGCTAAAAAATACCGGTAATTCAACTGTATGACTCATTACAGACCCCAGACTGGATTCCTATCTAGTTGCCCAACAACATAAAGGCAATTTAGCATGAAAATGAGCAATTTCTGGAATCCTGTTTTTGAAATACGATGGTATTGTCTAACACATACATTCATTAAAAATATGTTGATGTATGATAAAAATTGAATGTTTTTTTTTTTTTTTTAATAAGCCTAAAATGTAAAAGTGGTGGCAAAATAATTGAAATAAAATGTCAACCTGGGGTCTGGTGGGATGAGAAGGAGCTTTGTAGGTGCCAAACAGTGTCTTTATGAGGTAGATTCAGGTTTTGCCATTGTTTGACTGCACTAGGAGGACTATCAAGAAAAAAATAAAATAAAATTACTTCCACAGTTCACATAAATTTAACAAAAAAAAAAACACAAAAAAACAAACAAAAGGGAACTAAATATTCTGGCTGTTAATAGAATAAAAAATTATTGTGATGGCAAGTGGCATGTCACCAAATTAAGAGAAATACAAAATAAGAATTCAATCAACTTTGACAAAACAAAACACAGACTAGGCAAGCTGTGTGCCAACTTGCTTATTAACCTCCTAGGACCTGGCATCCACATATACAAGAGTTCGGGTCTTAGGAGGTTAAGGACAACTACTTGGAACGTTTTATTATCAGCATCGTCTTGAACTGGAACAAATCAGTCCCATTTTTAATGATGCTGCTCCTTCTTCCAACGATTCATAAAAATACCCGTATCAAGAAACTGTACACCCTGAGGATTTCCTTTGTACTAACATTAGGAAGAAGAAGCGTTCGAAGAAGCAACTGTGAAAACGGCAGGTTTAGGCAGGAAGAACTAAAAAGCCAAACATGACCGAGGAATGCAGCAAAACTACTGGATGGATTTATGTTTGTTCTGTGCACGTGCAATGGACCAGGGAATGAGACATCTAAAGGAAAACTTCAAGATTATCCTCATCCAAGGCAGATCTCAGCAGTAAAGGTGGCAATTAATATAAACCTTTTCATACATTTCTACGTTAACAGAGAACGACTAACAGAAGACAAACAAAGGCCACTCAGTTTTAGGATGTACAGACTGATTAAATCCATAGTGCATAAAACAGAATCAGGTACATTTTGATACAAACAGCATCTTCATTGCCTGTCCCTCTCTGCTAAAACATTCTTTAAAATGAAGGCAGCTTTGAAAGATGCATAAATTATTTTTTCCCCTCAAGCTGAGAAATCTGTTAGGTTTAGGAGTTAAAAAAAAAAAGAAGTAAATGACAGCTGATGCTTTCAGAAGAGTGGTCAGTGTTGTTTGTCCTTTAATGTGCAACTAATGTGCTGCCTGTATTGTCTACACATTTACTAATACATTCATCATAGAAGCCAAGGCATCTGCAAGGGGCCTGTGAGTTGACTGTGTGTGTGGCAGTCTCAAAGTACCTCGTTATCTGCACCTGAGTTTAAGAAGATATGGTTGGAATAGAAAACAGTAGTATACAAACAGCTCCTCTCTTTTGTCACAGTCCAGGCAGTAGCAGGATGGTGATGAGTGGCTGTTGATCCGTCCATGCTTTGGCTGCTCGTGTAGAGGAGGACTGTCCAGTGTTCTCGAAGGCAATGCCACCTGTATTTGGCAGGTTGACCTAGTGGTTAAAAAGATCCCAGTCTGTGGGAAAAGAAAAGCTTCACAGCTCCTGTTGGGAGGCAAAAATTCCACTGATGTGTCCATGAGCAAGTCAGGGAATTCCTCACAGTTCCACAGAGTTATTCTGTGACTGGTCTTATAAAGCAGGAAGAGAGAAGAGAATTGATCTCCGAGGCTCAAAGATATTTCACATTTTTTATTATCTCGGTAACACCAGCTGCCTGGTTGGATCTTCAAGTCCACTGGCAGGCAAAGCTCAAGTATAACGCAACAACATGAACAGGTGATGTAGGTGGAGGAAGCCATGGCGGCGTGGTCAGTGTGTGACTGGCTTCCTGTCTTTGCCAGATGTCTATCATGTCTGAAAGAAAAAACATTTAGATGAAACATGGATGCCCTTCAGGCATTATTCTGTGTTAAGACATACGGTACTTTAAGCATCAAAAACATTATTAAAGCAAGGATGATTACAACAAGTGTCTTAAAGGCTGTGAGATCAGGGTTATCAAATAATCAAACATGTTCTATTATAGTTTTACTCACTTTGATTAGTTGGTACTTCACAATCATTGTTTACTTCCTGAACTGCCTGGAGCAGCCGTCATCTGTTGTCTGTGAACACATAATAAACATTTTCTTATCACAATTGGCTACTAGAGAATATTAAACAGATTTGACTCTGTGTGTATTTTTTTTATTCAGCTTATTTTTAATTTTCTACATTTGCCTTTAAAATTAGTTTTGTTACGATTCTGCTAGTCATTCACTCTTTGATAGATGGACCATGTGTATTTGGTACAAGTTTGAGAATAAGCAACTTCAACTACACTAGTGGTATTGAAAAACTGTCGAGTAAAAAAAACGAGTTACCCTGGGAGAATGAAGCGCCCTGATGCTAGACTTTGCTGTTGAATCATCATGTCCTGAAAGTGCCCACCGGGTCTGGGTTGTCTGTACATGGCCATACGTGTTTGACCCGGGGAGTAGGGTAGTTGCTGGGGTCGCTGCAGAGCTTCCATCAGGTGTGGGTGAGGTCTCTGGGCAGCGTAGCGTCCTGGATCTGGGTATGGCTGACCAGGATAAAGGGTTCCATTTCCAACTCGACGGCCCTGAGACATCAAATGTGGTGGAGGGATGGTGCCTTGTTGCATTCCAGGGTGCAAAGCTCGAGGGTCATACATAAACCCAGTTGTTAGGTGAGAAACAGATGCAGAAGGATGCTGCTGGTGTAGTGGCTGGATGCTTCGATGACGAGCAGCTGCATTGTGACTATCGAGGTCCAGGATTTCTTTAGGACTTTCAGGCTGATCTGAGTTCTCAGTACGAGCCTGCTTAGCTGGACTGCCACTGGTGTCTGCATCAGCTTGCTCCTTGTTTTCACACTTCCCTTCCTCAGAACCTGCTGAATATGGCCCAGCTTCAGATACAGGGCCTGGAGATAGCAAGCTAGTACTGGTGGAGCTCTCAGAGCCCAGTGGAGACTTACTGCTCTCCTTTGACTGACCGTTGGATCTTGCGCTGGCTACAGGCAGGTAGGCACTGGGTGGTATGGGTTGATGAGGCTGATAAGGAGATTGTTGCCACTCTTTAGAAGGATAGCCACCTCTGCTGAGAGCTTGGTTATGAGATTGAGATTGGGAATTGGGCTGGGTGTAGTAGGCTTGTTGCTGGTACTGATGTGATGCGTACAGATTTCTAAGAGCTTGTGGGTGCTGCTGTCCTGACATTTGGTAGTAGGCATTCCCTGCCTGCTGGTGGTAGGAGGGGTGAGGAGCAGGGTTGTTATGGGGGTTTATGGTCTGATTGTGATATTGGCGATGAGCAGATGGAGGCATAGGTCTGTTCATGTTTTCCTGGTTGTAGTGTGGATGTAAAGGATTCCCCATACCGTACTGGCCCATGGCTCCATTGATCTGACCTTGGGAGTGAGGAGGCACAGCTGAATTCTGATTATGTTGTAGCCCTCTTTGGACCTGCATGTTACTTCCCATCAACTGGGTTTGATTAGAATTTGGGCTAAAAGCCTGGGGTTTATAAATACTAGTTGGGGGTCCAGGTGACATCATAGTGTGCTGTGGAGAAATGGCAACGCACTCCGTGTCAGTCCTACTCGTGGGTTCACTAGGTCTTTGATTTCCGTGGTCTGCTGGGCTAGGTTGAGAGGGTAATAATGGTGTAGGATGACTGGGTGGCAAAGATGTGAGAGGGACTGGCTGAGGTGTTCCGGGCTGGACTCCCTGAGTAATACTCACTTGCATGAGGCTACTCTGTGTAGCACATTGTGGAGAAAATCTTTGAGGGCTGTGATGAGAAGGTACAAATGAATTCTGCTGCTCTGTGTTGTGAGTCGCTGGCTGAGGAGAGCTCTCAGGGCGGCTTTGAGGTGACGTAATCTGTCTTACTGTAAACTGTTGTTGATTTTGGGTGTTCTGTTGGGTTTCACTTTGTTGATGTGCTTCACGCTTGTTCTCTGGTGTGTGATGAGAGGATTCAGAAACATGCAGCGGGGGTAGGTTTGGAGGCAGACGTGAAGGGCTCTGAGCATTGTGCTGTGGACTGCATTGTGCTTGCACATGGTGCTCGTGTGGAATGATCTCAGTAGAGCTGGTGATACTTGCATTGATATGGGATGGAAACACGTTGCTTTGAGTGGAATGGTTGCGGACACACTGTCCCTGGCCAACCACCTCGTGCTCATGGCGCTCTAAGGAATTTGGTGTGAGCTCTCGTTCAGAAACATTCTCCTTTGATCTGATTAAGTTAAGGGCAGAGGGGATCTGCATTCTCTCTGCTAGTGTACTATAATGTCCTGTGGGGCTACTGATAACAGGGGGTTCTTGATTGATTGAATAAATATTTTTGTGCAAGGAAGCTTTAACAGAAATGTTTGCAGCCATTTTGTTCTCCGATGCAGCTGTTAACAGAAAATAAAATGTTAGCGTTAACAAATGCTAATAAATATATAATAATAAAACATTACAATTCAAGCACCAAGCTGTGGCAAAATAATGTACAGACATGATTACATTTCTGATGGTGCACCTTTAAAGAGATCACTTGTATAATATCTGTGGAGTTTTTACCAGCAGTCTTGTCAATGACATGTACTCTGAACTATTCTAGTTTGAAAAATCAGCGAAAAAATATTTGTGAATAAATCTAACAGCTAGTCAGACTGGGACCTAGTCCGGTGAATGATTTAGTCATCTATAACCAATAAAATGTCAAAGATTTTAGAGCTGTCCTGCCAATTTATTTATTTACCATTCATTCTTTATAGTTTCACAACATCCGTTTTACACCGAACACGTTGCAAAATGCCTTGAACATGTTCTCACAGACAGATTTTACTGTAAATGATCAAAGATGTTTACATAAACAACAGTCTGATTCAATGTAAGAAATAAACAATTGTGTTACTTTTGATGGATATAAAATTCCTGAGGTCAGAATTTTTTTAAAAGCTAAAATACTCTGGCCTTGGTCTGAAAAATCATTAGCTGGTTTCTTTTTGATTCTCTAAACTGAGATCACCTGAACATCTTTCTAATCCAGGTGTGTTACTGACTGCAGATAACTTCACACAACTCCACTACAACACAAGCGAAGAAATCGCTTTGAAAAGAAAAAAAAAAAAAGAAGCAGGAAATTTAACAGAACTAATGAATATTCAATTTGCTACCATCTGCAAGAGATAATCTAATCAAATCGTCAAAAGCACTTGTCGGAGAAAGGGGGGAAAAGTGCTGTGCTGATTACCATACACAATGCTTTACATATACTGTATTATACATTAAAAATAATATTTGTGAAGGGAAAAATGTGGCTCTTGTTTGAGCTCTATCATGCAGAATATTTGCTAAATGGCAAAAGAGAAGGTCAGATCTACCTTTGGGGTCCAAGTCTGTCTGTTGAGAAGGCTGGCTGTCTAGCCCTTTGTCTCTAGTTTGACGCAGCAGCTGAACCTCAAGGGTAGGGGGAGGCTGTTTGGAGGGGTGAGCTGGGATGCTGCCAAGTCCTGACGGGGGCCTTGGCTGCTCAAAGTTGTCTATGTGTTGTCGAGAGGAACTGGCAGGGGGTCCAGAAGAAGCTGACAGCTGCTGCAGCGCCAACATCTCTGGGCTTTCTAGCATGGAAGACAAGTGTGTCCTGCCAGAGGAGTCTGGCTGTGGGACGGGAGCTCGTGAAGACAAGGGTCCCAGAGGGCTGGCCGCAGACATTTGATACTGAGCATTAGAAGGATGTTGGGGGTATCCAGCTGCTTCTGGCCATGGTTTATGCCCCACCGGAGGGGGGATTCCACCATAATTGAAGTTGCGTTGGTTCACAATGTTGGGATCCTGTATGCGCATTCCATTTAGTCTGTCCTGGTCGTGATGATTCATACCAGCCCACATGTTTGATACATCAATACCAGAAGGTCTCAAGCCTGGGTAGTTGTGCTGACTAGGTCCTTCTGTTCCTGAAAATCTGTTGGCCATGGGATGCATGGAGTGGCCCTCTGGACGGTGGTGGGACGGATACATGCTGGCTTCAGGAGGAGGTCCAGGCTGAAGGGCAATGGGGCGTGGACCCAAGGATGGACCATGAGTAGGACCCATGTAAGGGTGCTGTTGTCGGGGCTGCTCATTAGGATCTGGTCCCACTGGATACCTGGAGCCCATGTGATGTCCATCACTCATGTGATGCTGAATAAAGTAAGGGGTTTAGAGTGATTAGTATATTTGTACATAAATATAATATTTATCAAGACTGATGTACCCAGGGTGTGTTTTAGTAATTTAAACATTTTAAATGCACAGAGATTTGGTTTTGAATACCTGCACGTTAAAGCTGTGAGGCAAGCGGCTGAAGCTGGGGTCACCATGCCTTGGAATGTGAACTGGGTAAGCAAAGCGAGGATCCATTGCCATTCTTTGGCCATACATCTGAGGACCATGAGAACCAGTAGGAGGACGAAGCTGATAAAATAACAGAGATTTTTTTTTCTTAAATAGAAAGTAATTTAAAAAGCTGATGACATAATGAATTGGTGACAAATTTAAAATTAACAAAACATTTTGAAAACTCAAATTCTGAAAACAAGCAGTTATCCTGTACATACCTGTTGCCCTGGATGGTACAAGCCCCTGAAGCCCACTTCATGGGAGTGTCGCTGGCTTGGAGGAAGACTGTGAGGATGATTATTCCAGTGAGGAGGAGGAAAGGGTACTCGTGTCAGCTTGATGTCCTCTTCCTCAGAGCGTGAGCTGCCCTTGCCTCCCTGTGAGTTTCGCTTACGCTGAACTTGCTCTGTAGCCCTAATCAAACTTTCAGGTCCCACATGTTTATTGCCACGATTACGTTTTTTCTCTTTGCGTTCCTTGTCTTCTCGACTGACATGGAACTCCTCGTCTGTGTCGCCATCCTCTGATGGGAAGTGTTTCAACAAGGCTCGGTTAAAACACCGTTCCAGAGACTCTGCCATAGTAGTGTATTCTGCAGAGAGACAGGTGTACATATCAGCTGTACATATCAGCTGTGTGTATTTGATCACGTGTCCAAGTCCTCGCACATTTTTTGTACATTATAAGCCTTCACACACTTCAAGTACGTTACGCTGTACACCTCTGTCTGTCTATACATATACTGTATATATACTGTATATATACTGTATATATATATATACTGTATATATATACTGTATATATATATACTGTATATATATACTGTATATATATACTGTATATATATACTGTATATATATATATACTGTATATATATACTGTATATATATATATGTATATATATACTGTATATATATATACACTGTATATATATACTGTATATATATATGTATATATATACTGTATATATACTGTATATATATATATATGTATATATATATATATACATATATATATATATATATATACAGTATATATATAATTTTTTTTTTTTGTATAAATATTTTATGTACAGTATATGGCAGTAACTAATCATCCAGTTCCACACTATATTCTCATGACAAAATGTTTTGTCTGTAGATCCACCGTGATCGGTTGTAAGGCACATTTGTACTTGATAAACTCAGTATTTTTTTTATTTTATTGCAAATCTCGGGTTCATAATGATTTGCAAAAAGGTTGCTCATACAATATAAACATTTTTGTTGCAACAAAAGCAACGGAAAAACTTTGAACTGTCATTATTTATTGATTATTGTGCGATTTTACTGGCCCGGCCCACATGAGATCAAATTAGGCTGAATGTGGCCCTTCAACTAAAATCAGTTTGACACCCTTGCGTTAGAAGTTTAAAAAATATGTAAGGAAGAAAGAAATAGATACATCAAAAGGAACAAAAAAGGTTAAAGATAAAGGAAAGTGAAAACCAAGAATGATATGATGAGGGTGAGTAAGCATAAAGATGTCAGGGGCAGCAGGACGGAAAAAATATGTTATTGTTGGAGAAATAAAGTGTGATTTCCATGTGGGGTGACACTGTCTGGTGACCTGTTTCTCTGGGTTAATGGGGACTATCATAAAGCTGGGCCACAAAAGTGGACACCAGGTCACACCAAAAACACACAACACAAAGAGACAACCCACACACACAGATTCAGGCGTGCGGTCAAGGTGAAATATGGATCCTAATGGTTGTGTCCCATCGTTAAAAGGGCTTGGAGTTGATTTATCCATCGTAAAACTGCTCGTGCAACTGCCACGAGGAGAAGAGGGAGGAGGCAGTGAGCTCTGGGTCACAGGTGTGAATCCTAATCCCTAGGAAACACTTTGCTTTACATCGACGCATGCTTCTGCCTTTTATGCAGATTTACGGCACCCAAATCTTTGTGCAGGAGAATTTTGGGTCAGTGAACGTGACAAAAAGGCTGAACTGAAACGCAGCCCACTCTGCACTGGTCAAAAATACCACCCAGAAACCACGGTCTTGTTCTTTTTGTTTGTTTTTATTTATCATTTTTATTTTTCCTGAATGCGCTGCACACACTGTTTTTACCTAAGGGTACTTATTGCGAACTGAAGTCAAACTGAATAAAAGGTTATCCTAAACAGTACTGTACAGTAAAATAGTACCGTTTGAAATAAGTTATTTTTACTTATTTATAGGTTTTTCAGGTGAAATGAAATGCAACTCTGAAATGTGGGTACTTATTCCACCTAAATAAAGCATGTGGCTGATTTTGCCAAAAAGCTTGAGTCACTCAATTAACATATACAGTTAGTCCCCGGTTTATGGCCGAGATCCGTTCTAACGGCTTGGCCGTATACCGATTTAGCCTTAAACCGGATCCGCGGCTGTATACGCGGATTTTCGGCCGTAAAACAAAACCGAAACTAAACGCCGATCGGTAACGTCTTTTTAAACACGTTTTTTCAATGTAAAACAACTTCTAACGGCCATA
>JARVLU010000002.1:18461841-18496053 GCA_031762415.1 Simpsonichthys santanae | reverse complement strand
AACGGGTGTGCGGCGCAGTATAATGAGTTCCGACTTACGTTAAAATCGGGTTACGAACGGTTTGTAGGTACAGAACCCGTTCGTAAGTCGAGGACTACCTGTACTAACATTTAGCTAACTTTTAGTTTCAAACAGCCCACAACAGTAAAGTTTTCCACAAAACTTTCAACAGAATCAAAGTACTTGTGTGTCACCTTATGCACTAGTGTGCCATTCCCACAGTTTGATGCAGTCTTTTAGCTATGCTGCTATGAACCATTGTCTGGGTTCACTCAGATTTCTTCCAGTCAACTCTACTCTTACTGAGCTGATTTCAGATTACATAACTCCAACAGCATTTGTTGTGACAAATCTACTAATGGGCGCAGGTCAATAAAGTCCTGCAGCTATGTCTGCTTGTTGCGCTGTTATTGAATTGGTTAACCTCTCATGACTTATCTTTATTTCACCTTAAATTATCCATTTTTCTTTCCCCATTAACCCATTATTTCCTTTTTTATTTTTTTAAAATTGCCTTCTTTTTCCTTCACATGTATTCCTTATTCTGTTAAATGTATGCCTTTTTTAGGGATGTCCCCTTCTCAATGATCTACTTCCCTCTGTTTGCCAACCTTAACGCACTGGGCCGAGAGAGTACAGGCAGCCCTGCCGATGTGCAGGCCCAAGCACCATTCTGGCAGTCCTTCGTGGCCGGCTGCTCCGCTGGATCTGTGGCAGCTGTGGCTGTTACACCGCTGGATGGTAAGTCAGAGACAGAGATCCCTTAAAATAAAACTGTACACCAGTCTGCAAAAAGGTAGTGAGAGTTGAACGTCAAAATAACCACATTAAAACAGTAAGTTCTGATCTTTTAAAATGAGTTTCAGCAACAGAGATAACAGTTAACATCTTACCTGTTGCAGATAGCTCTTCAAATGACATACCAGTAAATAAAAAAAAGCAAAGTTGAATTCTGACCAGATTGAGTTTAAGGCTAGTCCAAGTGGGCCAAGACCAAAATGAATTGCTGCTGTCATAAAACAACTTCAATCTCAAAAGATGCATGCAAACAATTTGTCTAAACTTTTACACTGCCTTCTGTTTTGCACTACAGTGGCTGCACTGGAAGGGCTACAACTACCTACTGCTGGTGTCAGCACATTAAAACAATACAATGCAACTTTTGAAAATGATAACTTCCATCCATCATCTTTTACCTGCTTCTTCCATTTTGGGTTATGGGGGTCATGTCCAGCAATCACTGTGCGAGGGGTGGGGTACACCCTGGACAGGTCTCCTGTCCATCACAGGGACATTAGAGACAAACAACCATTCACTCTCTCACTCACACCTAGAGACAATTTAGAGTTACCAATCAGCCTAACATGTACGTTTTTGGTCTATGGGATGAAACTGGAGTACCTGGAGAAAAACCATGCATGAACGGAGAGAAGATGCAAACTCCACCCAGAGAGGCCCCTGGACTGGGATTTGAACCAGCAACCTTCTCGCAGAGAGGCAGCAGCTCTGCCAGTTGTGCCACGGTGCTGCCCCTATATGATAATAACTGTCTTCTAAAGCTCAACAGCTTTGCTCATGAGAAAAACTAATCTACAATGGATCCGTTTAAACTTTGTGTAAAATGTAAATAAAATCAGAACGCAACGCTTTGTAGCTCTCATACACTCATGTTTCATTCACAGTGGAACATAATAAACATATACAATCTTTAAACTAAAACAATTGTAAAAAAAATTGGGGGGTATTTAGGATAATATAGAATTTTATGGCAGAAACACATCTAAAAAAAAAAAAAAAAGAACAGTAGCAAGATCCATCCTTCCATTCATCTATTATCTTTACTTGCTTCTTCCTCTTTTGGATTGCGAGGCTCACTGGTGCCCATATCCATCTATCATTGTACGAGAGGCGGGGGACACCCTGGACAGGTTGCAACTTACCATGTGTCCATCACAGGGACACAGAGACAAAAAAAACCATTCACCCTAGGAACAATTTACAGTCACCAATCAGCCTAACATGCACATTTCAACCCACGCATGCATAGAGAACATGCAAACTCCACCCTGGGCTCTTGACTGGGATTTGTTCTGACGACCTTCTCACTAATAGGCAACAGCTCTACCAACTGATCCACCGTGCTGCCACACAGTAGCAATGAAGTCTGTAGGAGCGGTACAAGTAAGAAACGGCTAGAAGAGCACTTTGAGACCAAATAGGTTAAAAGGCAAGAGTCAGGTCATTTTCACATCTTCAAAAACAAACCCATGAAAAAACAGTTTAGACCTGGGGTTGTTAGTAGGCAACACATGAAATGGACAAATGTTTTGTTTTACACCAGGATATACATAACTACAGTACATGCCAGTGGGCCAATGGTCTACTCATGTTTACAGCCATTATAATAATAAGTGTAAATGGCGCCATCACTGTAAAATGTGCTCTAAATGGCAAAGTTTCATGAGCTAAATATAGATTTCTTTAACAATGTCTCCTTGTTTTAAATACACACACAGTAATCAAGACCCGCCTTCAGACGCTGCAGAAAGGTGAAGGGGAGGACACATACAGAGGAATTTTTGACTGCACCAGGTAAGGCTGTCGTCTAGAATTAAACATGAGCCTCCTCAACATTCTAGAATAAATTATAATGCTTCTTTTCTTTCATTAATAGCCTTCTGCGTGTCTTTTGTCTTCTTCAGGCGCATCATGAGGCGAGAGGGCCCGTCGGCCTTCCTGAAGGGCGCAACATGTCGCGCTTTAGTAATTGCTCCTCTTTTTGGTATTGCGCAGGTTGTTTACTTCCTTGGGGTAGGGGAAGCGGTTCTGGGTTTGTTAGGATAACGATGACTGGTGGTTGTTGTGTAGTTTCTGTAAAACCACCATGCTGCACAGAATGAATGACACAATCAGGAGAGACGGCAGAGAAACACAGCTATTCTCCACTAACCAAAGGAAGATTATCAAGACATTCTACTTACTAAGAAATGGACAAGTTCAAGCTATTAAGTCATTCTCTAGGTTTTTACATGCTGTTTGCTGAGCTCTGTCTATTAAAGAAAGTTCTGTGTGTAACTAATCTGAGTAAAGTACGTGTACAGAATCTCTGTTAGCCATGGAGCTGCTTGGTGCAATAGTATGTCTGAGCCCATTTCTTTCACCTAAGGGGGATTATTCTGTCTGGCTGCAATGAAAGAACTGTTGTATGCTATTTTTTGAGGCTGCTAACTAAAATGCCTACCAACCCTCTGGTTTGTGCATCACGTTTATGGAAGTAACACATTTCTCAGACAATGTCCAAAACAACTTGATGCCAAGTAGTTTGGGCACTTGTCTTCCAAACCCAATCATTTAGGTTTTCTTGAGTGATGTCAACTTGCCAACCAACCATCTGCTTATTCTCTTATGCATTCCTCCCACTCCTTCCTGTAGGTCAGAGTTGTAATCTTTTGCAGGACTGGGAGGAGCTCTCTGCCAATCTCTCTAAGGACTTTTGTTAATCTGAAGGTAATTCTTTAATCCCTGTGATAGCATACGATACACCTTCAAACACGGCTCACTTCCTGCTCAAAGGCCACAGGTTGGACTGCTGAGCTACTGTCACTTTGTTCACTCCAAAGCTGTCAAAAGTGCAAGTCAAAATGAGAGATGGTTAATTTTCTTTGCTTGGTTCCTGTATATTCAATGTCGCTTCCAATGATGTGCACACAAGAGCTGAAACAAATGCAATCAACGCCTTATTGTTGCTGATAATTTGTAGAGCATCAAAACATAACGTCTTAAATGAAATGATAACTGTTAGGTCCAAGGCGGAAGTAAGGCAGCTTGTTTTGCCAACTGGTATTACTTAAACCCACAGGGTGACACTAAAAGCTCTTTTTTTTAAACTTTTTAATACAAGACAGATTTTTGATGTGGCTATTGTCTTACTACATGTACCTCGTTGTAGAAAACGTAGCCTTAGAAAACCCGTTTACAAAATGTAAATAAATATATCACAAACATGCAAATTTTCTGTGTGATCATTTTTTTTATTTTAATTTTAGAATAATTCAAAGCAATAATATAAACACACATGCACTTTATCTTTTTTGGCTATAGTTTACAACAACAACCAAAAAAAAAAAAAAAAAAAAACAGTAATGCATTGCAAAGACATCTTTGGTATGCAGCTTTTTTCATTTTAAGAGTTTAGAGCAAATATTTTCATTGCTGCTGCTGCAGTGTAAAGTAGTTTTCCATTAGTGAGGTCAGTAAGAAGACATTTATTCAGAAGTAAAAGAGCATTTGCTGAGCTTTTAATCAGTCCATCAGTTTATAACAATAAACAAAAACAGCCCTTTTAACGTATTTATGACCCTGAAAATTGTTATGTAGCTCTAGAGGCTCCTGTCTTCTGAAACAGTGTCTGCAGTGTTCTGTTTAAATGTTAATCCAGGAACCTACGGTTAGGGTTGGCACCAAATAACTCCATTCTGATTTCAGGCATCATCTGTGAGAGGGGAGAAACAACACAAAACAGAAAAAATCACGTGTTCTGCCTTTTAATTATTAGTTAAAAATATATTGAAAGTGTACAAAGTTATTTTTGTCTAGAAAAAAATAATAATTTGCAAGTTTCACTGACGGCTTTTGCAGCACTATTTTCTATAAGCTGCTACATTTTTTTTCATGATAAGAGTAGACATGAGACAAACAATTAATATCTACAATTTAAAAAAAAAGAAAAAAATATAAAAAGCTATTTTAAACCCTTCCCACACTCTTGCAACATTCTAAACAATGTTTCTAAACTCAAAATGCTCTAAAAGAGCACAGCATGTCATGAGCTCAGCTCTCTGCCACAGCTGCTCTCAGCCACCTGCAAGCTGCTCTCGCCCACGCCCACTTCTCCACTCTGCACGGAGATCAGCTGATCAGCTGCAGGAGGAAGCTTATCTTGCAGTGTGGGCTGCACAGAGGTGCAGCAGGTACTAAATAATTTTAAATAATATATTTGAAATAAAAATTCCATGCAACTCGTGCGGCTCATCCATCAATCAGCCAATTGTGTGTCATGTCCAATCTTATTTTGAAAAACCACATTAGAGCGAGTCCACGAAAAATGAACCAGAAAGTAGTGAGGGACTACTGTACACAATAACATATGGATAAATGATTTGGGTAGGTTTGAAGAAATAAAAAAAAAAATCTGCTTTTATTTATATTTTTTCAACTTATAGTAATTATTACCAATATATGTGATTCGGGAATAGAACAGGGCTTTAAGAAAAACATACAAATTCAAAGTACAGTATTCTTTGATTTTTACTAAAGATTCATTAACCCTCTAGATGTGGATAGATACATTTTAACCAAAGCTGTTCTTTCATTCAGATGGTACAATATTATTGATGTGACACACACTTAAAAATGTTTTTTAAAAATGCACTTGTCAGCATGTGCAGTCATGTTCAAGAGGCGGGGGAAACAAAAAATCGATCACTTCAAAACAACAACTGAGATTTATCACTTTTCTTACATGAAAATGAGAATCAGAGTTCATCAGTTACATCTCTGCCCATGGTTGAATTAAAAAAAGTATCACTTTTAACATTAAATAAATGAGTCTGACTAAAGCATTATTTTTGTACTCAGTTAAACTGAAAATAAAATAATAAAGCTGTGCTGCCCCCTACAGATGACTGCTAAAAGCTGTAGTTAACAGTCAAACTGCATCCTCTGCACATTTTTGTACCTGCTGTGCCATAAGTTCAAGCCTGCTCTCCAAAGTGTTGGAAACCTTGATCTTTCCATTATCGTTATACATTTCAACTCCTCCACAGCTGTGAAAACAAAGACGACATGAAACTCAAATCAACTGTTTATAATCTCAGTCAAAGAAACAACAACGAAAAAAAATTAAAATCAAAGGCTAAAACTTTGAATTACTGTACATTAGCCAGTCATACATGTTAGATGGAAGAAAACGATCCTGGTCAATTTTGACAGTTATTTTGATCTTCACTGCCTCTTGGTAGATGGGAAGGTTCTTATTAACTGCAGCCTGGCAGGTCATAAAGCAGAAAGCATCAATATACGCACAGAAAAGCCTGCGTTGCAAAAGAACAAAAACAAAAGGTCAACTCAGTCTTACTTGAACCATTGCTACATCTTGCTGTCGGCAGCGGATGGTTACTTGAGACTCAAGCAGTTGGTAAAATCCCTAAAAGGTTAATAAACAAATCAAACTATGAAAACAAAAAGAACTGACAAACTGGGGGATTTACAGTACCTGAAGCACCAGGCCCTCCATCAGCTTGGAGTACCTATTAGGATCCTTGGCGATCTCTGAAAGTCTTTGACAAGCCTCATTCAGCAGATCCTTAACCATAAACCCAAAGAGAAGGAGAAAGTCTCACTTCTTCTAGTTGAATCAACACCACATGCTGAGTGAGTACTTATCTCTGGTAAAAAGCAATAAATTGCTATGAACATAGGCACATGTGCCTTCTACTGACATTTTTAAACAAGATGAGAAAACATCCTTGTTTAAAAAAAAAAAAAATCATATGACAGTCATGGTGACGCATTTGTGTCAAAGTAAACAAATATTGTGCAAATCTGTGTAAGACAGGAGCGCTGAGCTCTCACCATGACCATGTCGTCTCGAGCCTTCAGCACCTTCAGCCTCCCTTGGTTCTTCAGGTTAGACATCTGGCTGAGAAGAGAAGGTTATTGATACTTTTTTTTCCCCTCATTCAACCTTTATTTATACAGGTTAATCCCATTGAGCCTCAGGGACTCGTTTACAAGAGAAACCTGTTTTTTTTTTTTTTTTTTAACAAAGCGTGATGACAACAAAGACAACAAAAGACAATCATAAAGGATGTGTACAAATGGAAAATAAGTGAAAATAAAATGGTATTCAAAAGACGTAAAAAAACAAAACAACTTATGAGCTTTATATTGTTTGAATTGATTTATATTGTTTGAATTGATTGTTGAATAGATTTTTGTTTTAAGACGGGGCAGATATAAGCATTTTTATTCTTCTTCTGCTTCCTTTCATTTTTAATTTTTTTTCTTTCTCTATATGCTTTGTAATTTGTTTCTTTTGTGTTTTTAAATTTGAAATGAATAAATAAATATATAAAAATATACATTCAGTAGACAAGCTTCCTGTTGTGTTTAATTCTAGTTCTATTTGCTTGTATGGCAGAGGGCTACATTTATAATGCTAATTTTTATTTAGAAGTCTCCAGAGCCCCTAACATATGTCACACTCAAGGCCCGGGGACCAAATGTGGCCCTCGTTGACATCTTATCTGTGGCCCCCAAGATGTTATTTTAAATGTAAAATGCATTTATCACTTTAATTTTTTTTCAGTAATCTTTGATTATGATGTCAAAATTGCAACAGAGAACATCAAATGAGACAAATCAAACTTGTTGAGGAACCTGCAACCAAGAAAAGATGACTGGCCCTTAGTTTGAAAAAGGTTTCAATTTTGGCCCCCCTTTTGTAAAGTGGGTTTGACACAGTGCTGTGACCACAAAAAAGCTTGAGAGGTATGAAAATCATAATAAAACATGCCTGCATCCTTTGCAAGCCAATGTTGTCCCAAAACTAGTAGACTCAAAAGTGATTTCTATTAAAAAAAAAGAAAAAAATCAACTCACATTTTCTTATGCTGCTCTATCTGCTTTTCTTTCTTTTCGAAATAATCCATGATTTTCACTCTCTGAGTCTGCACCAGACGACCTTTCTCAATGTTGAATTCTTCCTCTGCCTGTAAACAAATGTTGGTTCATTCTGAGTCACAACATTCACAAGACTGACGGACAGGCCTCAGTTACCTTTGCATCGATTTCCTCAACTTTCTCATTGGCCTCTTGCTCAATGAAGGCCATCATGTGCTTGATCTGTCAGAAGAGTCCAAATCATTTGTTTAAGTGTAAATGTCAGGAAAAAAAATTTATTATTATTATTTTTTTTTTTTACATAAGCCAACTTTGTTAATAAAACTGAGCAACTCAACGTTCTAACGAACAAGTCTCAGACAAGTAGAAAACAAACTACTAAAACGTTGTCTGGGTCGATTTGGTTCCGTTAGCTTTTTTTGGGGTTGTTTTGTTTACATTTCACTAACGTCATTAAACACAGCTGTTACAACTTTAACCACTTTACCTGCTTTTGAACGTCAGCGTCGGTGAGTGCCATGTCTATTATTTTTATTAAAGTTTTGTTACTTTAAAGTCGTCTGCGCCACTTCAACTTTGTCACGAAAGAGTATCCGTCAAGAAGAGGATCCACTTTTTTTTTCGTCCAAGTTTCTAGTCGAACTTGTTACAAAAGACTTCCAGTAAATATTTTCAAAATAAAAGAAAGGTATAACATTTGGCAGCAAGAGTCAGAGGGATTTACGTCACACGCACCACATTTGGTTCATGTGGTGGAACGAGATTATGCACACAGGGTCCCAGTTACATCTCACTATAAAATGTAAAAGGAAAAACAGTGATAAGGTCTAAGATATGAACAAAGAAAAGCATCAAATACTGTATACACTAAGCACTGATAGCATAAAAACAACAAATACATTACGTCGAACAGCAGCACGAACATGAGTCTGTGTGAGCAGATGAGCACACATGAACACAGCAGCATGAAGCAGATCAGCAGCAACATGATGATGTGATTTTTCACAGTGATTCTGGTTAGACAGGGGTGTCAAACACACCTACAAAAGGGGGCCAAAATTAAAACCTTTTTCAAACGAAGGGCCAGTTTTTGAATCTACAGTAACTCAAGTTAGATACCCAACATCTTTTCTTGGTTGCAGGTTCCTCAACAAGCGTTTGATTGGTCTCATTTGATGTTATTCTCTGTTGCACTTTTGACACCATAATCAAATATTACTGGAAAAAAATTATAAAAGCATTTTACATTTAACATAACATCTTGGGGGCCAGATAAGATGTCAGTCAGGGCCACATTTGGCCCCCGGGCCTTGAGTTTGGCAGCTTCAAGGTAGAAGCTGTTCCTCAGTGTAGAGGTTCTACACTTAATGCTTCTTATCCTTCCTGAGGGGAGAGGGGCAGAAAAGTGTGTGCTGGATGAGTGGGGTCCTTCATGATGCTGCTGGCCCTCTTCCTGCATATGCTATGGTAAATGGACTGTACTGTACTTATATAGCGCCTTTCTATCTGATCAAGACACTCACAGTGCTTTACAACACAATCTATGTCCCCATTTACCCATTCATGCAGCACTCTACTAGATCTATACAAAGCTAATTGAACAAATAATTCTAAAGAGACTTATCAGTGCTTTTTCACATTCACACACTGATGGGACACACATTGGAGGCAATGAGGGGTCCAGTGTCTTGCCCAGGTACACTTTGGTATGTGACAGCTGGTGGATTTGAACCCCCAACTCTTGAATTGGAGGACGACCGCTCTGCACAGCCACAGTCGCCCATCTAGAGGTGCATGATGGTGGGGAGGCTGACTCCAACAGACTTCTGTGCAACCTTCACCACTCTCTGCAGAGCTTTTCTTTCTGCCTTTCTTATATTTATACAATATAAGAACTTATATTTTTAAGCACTCGTAATTTTTACATGCATATTAATGTTTAGCCGTGATAACAGGCAACATACAGCACTTCCTGGTTAACTGAACTCGTGCTCCAACTGTTGCTAGTACTGTACAGTACAGTAATGTACTGTATACGCAAAATTTGCGCAGTTGTCTTTCACTAAGCGCTTGAGAGTGTTATTTTGAAAGGGTGTCACGGGAACTCGGCCGTTGTGTTTTCGCGCGTTTCGACTCACGTTCCGTACACGATGTGTGAGTTGTGCGCTGCTGCCAGCCAGTGGTGGTCCGCTCAGTTTTAGTTGTAGCTGTTACTTGACAGTTGTGTCGCGTACTTCCCTCCAGCTTGTTGTTTGACGGTAAGTAACGGACACTCGCTGAGCTCACGTGAAGCTAAAATGAAGTTTCCTGACACGTGCCGTGTTCAGCTAGCTAACCTGCGTACAGGCTACAGGTTATGATGTGGTTATGTGTACAAAAAAAAAAAAAAATGTTTTGTCTGAACAGACGCCCGTTTAGTCCAATGATCTAAGCTGCTGCTTATAATTCAGAACAGGTGACGTCACGGGGACTGAAAGTTTCTTGGTTGCTTGACAGGGTCAAGAGTTTTTACTTTGACAGTTTCGGTTTCACATTTCACCCGGATGTGTTTTTGAACTTGGCACTAGTCTTGATACTAGTTTTTTTTTTTTTTTTTGTCCAAATGATCGTGTCATCTCATTTTAGATGTTCATGTGAACATGACGGGATAGAAGACTCAATAATATGTGATAATTACATTTGTTTAGTAAAATGTACACACGTGGGTAAGGCATGTCTCCTTGAACAGAGGGCACAATGTGTAACTGAACACCACATTAGTTTTATATGTGTCACAGCTGGTTTAATGTCACGAGAAATCAGTCTAAAATAAAGTTGTCTGAAGACTTGTGCTTTTTGCTGCTTTTGATCAAACAAAGTTTGTAAAAGTGTATTTTCTGTCTTTTTATTTATTTATTTATTTATTTTTACAGGTGAGACGTCCAGATTTAACTCTAAGACTTAATGTACCTGATTTTATAATCAATGGCGACCTCGGACCCCATCTCTTGGCCCCAACTCAATGTGTCTGCAGGTTTTCACTTTGAAACCAAATACATTCTGCTAAAATACCTGGGACTGCTGCCTGTGAGGAGATCCCACACGCCTGCAACAGATCAAGGTTAGAGGAGTGATTTGGTTATTGCATCCACATAACACTCTTAAAGACAGTTAGGGTTGTGCACATGTGGCTGTAACCCAAAGTATTTTGAGTGTGTAGGCATGTAGCCACCTGTTTTCAGCTCAACTTGACTCTCACTTTGGCTCGAAAGTGCAGTCAGATGACTTTACCAAGTGCTTATAAACACGTGAATATATGAGACATCAGACAACTATAATCTTTTTAATATTCCAATATGGCTTCCAGACCAGTCTCTTTCGCTTTCTCCAGTCTTTTATTGAAACCCTATGCACGACTTTAGGCTTTAAAGATTTATTTTATCCATCCTGTCCATTTTGTGCGTGGCATTCTAAAGCCCAAGATCATTGAGTTTGTTGACCACACGTCTACACAGCGTGGCTCATTTTTAGTTCATTCTGCAAAAAATAACTCGTGCAAATTATTGTGCTTTTGTACAAGAATGTTAAAGTTGCTCTTTTACTGTGAGAGAAACACTCTTGTTTTTTTTTTTTTAACAAATAATTTATGCTCATCTTTCAGAAAAAGGCGTTTTTTTGGAACTTAGCAGTGTGGGTTTGACATTTTTGTACATGTGCATGTTTGAAATGAGTAAAGAGGGACAGATGACTATCTAATCCTTGCTTTCCGCTCGACCCAGTCCAATTTCTGACAGCCTGTCATGTGCGATCACTAGGATTACTTGCACATCAATAGACTGAATGAAAAAAAGTTGTCTGCCTAGCTGTCTGGCTGCATGCTGACACAGCAAAACCCCTTAGAAAAACCAGCTCTGGTCCTCAGGGAGTTCTTACACTATAGCTGAAGGGTCAGAGGACACAGAAAAAGAAAACGGGGAGTGTGGATAAAAAATAGTATGTGACTAGGAGTCATGAAAATGTAAAAAAATCTTAAATATTCTGCCGTTCAATCACTAAGAATAATATTTTTTTGATGGCTGTAGCACATTCAGAAGTCATGAGCCCAGTAAAGTGGAAGTAATGAATGCCTCTGATGTTCAGCAGAGTATTCATTTTACTTTTCACGTGAATACTTTTGATCTTTCCAGAATGTTTGGTGTGTTTTTTTTATTTTTAATCCTGGGTATGTGCTGGTCCTGGTTTTTTTTGGGGTATTTATTATTATTTTTTTTCCATTCCCAGCAATGTAGACCTAATTTAGTAAATAATTTACTTCCTCATAGGCCGTGCAGCGCTCCCTTAAATCCACTCAGTGACAAGGCTATTGTCAGTTTGTTGTTTGTGCTAGTAAATTTAACGCGATAAAAGGTTTTCAGTCTTTCAACATACATGTTAGTTGCACGTAACTTGAAAAACAACTCTTTGCTGCAGAAAACCTAGCGTTTCTTCATGCTTCCACAACCGTTTGTCATTTTTTTAGCGTTTTATGAAGGTGCAGGCACCACAGAGTTTCCTTTAAGCTGGAGTCTACCGATGTTTAATTTTACCCTTTAGATCCTTAATGTTTCATGTGCACACGAGTCTAGTTTGATGTTTATTTATTAGACAATATAATTTTACTTTTCTTTCATGCTATCAGTCTTTTTTAATTTTATTAATATTCTTTTATGGAACTCTGAAAAACGCATTTGCATCCTTTAAAACAAAATAGTGTAAACTCGCAATATAATGTTAACGTGAATAAAAGCCAAAAGAAAAATTAGAATAAAGACGATTCAATGAAGACAATACCAAGAAAACTTTAATGTGAGGTCTTTAATTTTACTGATTTCTGAAGTGGTTGTGTGTGTGTTTGTGTTAGGGGCTGTTGTTTCATAGTTAATGTATTTATCTCTGAGGAGATGCCCAGACTGAGGAGGAGAGGACCAGAAGGCTAGAAGAGGAGCTGAGGCAGCTGGAGGAGGACCGTTCTGCCTGTAAGTTGTCACAATCGCACACGGACACCTCCTGTTCCTGTCGTCATTTGCTTCAACTTACAGCAGGAAAATTAAGTTTAAATTTTACAACATCTTCGCATTATGTAGACATTTGCAGGTGGATTTTTAATTTTTTTTATAATTATGACACATGACAACATGGTACTGTAGACATTAAACTTTAGATATCAAAGTTTTTTTTTTTTTTTTTTTTTTTTTTTGCATTATTCTTCAGCAGTAAAGGCTTTTTCATTTAACCACAGCTGTAGAATGATGGTGAATGACTAATATTTTCTGTGACCTGTCACATTCTTTGCTGCTCAGAGAAGGCGCCCCCAGTACGAAACTCGCTTTTTGTGTTACTTTGAATTCTAAACAATTCTATTAACATCTAAAAAAGCTAAGTCTGGTCCTCTGGACATTCAAAAAACAAAACAAAACAAAGCAAAAAAATTCTATTAACACTTATATTTTCCCACACCCCAGTCGGCTCTTTGTACCAGATGAGCTTCATTGCATTCCGTCCTGTGGTTTGTCCTGGTTTCAGTGTTACCCAGCAGAGGATCTGACATCAGCCCGTCTTCGGCGTTCAGTCTGACCAACGCAGAGCACTCAGTAGAAGACCGCCTCGCTACAATTGGAGACAAAGTGACCCGAGAGCTTGGTACACACCTTGCAGCAGCTGTCCAAACGCTACTTTCAGGGTGAGCTTGTAGAGCTGCGCTGGTGTTTGCAAAAGTGTTTCACATTATCAGGCTGTTCTGGAGCAGACTACAGTATATAATAAACTTCACAGTTGTGGAGCTTGATTAGCATCTTTTAAAGGGTAAAATTTATTACGGCTTTCCTGAATATCCTAAAAATTCTTCAACCGTAACAAGTAGTCCACATGGAAATAGTTTTCTTAATATTTTCTCTCTTTATTTGTAGAGCATGCTAAATTCATAACCAATGGAATGACAAAGTCAATACTGATATACTGCTGCAGTGAATTCTTGATTTTTTTTTTTTTTTTTTTTTTTTGTCGTGCAGTCAGAAGAGAATAAAAGCTTTGTTGCATAATAAATTTGAAAGATGGGTAGTGAATTTTGAATATTTTAAGATTCAAAGCAGCATAAATGTGTTTCTAGCAATAATAAATGGTTGAAAACCAAATTTACTTGTCATTTAATCAGTCCAGGCCCTCCTTATCAACACATTTGTTCATTACATTTTATGTTGATCATTCTAACATAAACAATGACCAATATAAAATAAAAAAAGAGTTGTGCATTGACATCTAAATGTTGGCTTTTCCAGTGAATGCTAACCTTTAAGTTGGTATTAACAAATTGCTTCTGTTTTTATTTTACTAGTTCATCATGGTAACATACATAGAATGAATGAACTGCTATTTGAATAGTTCATGCTCAGTTTCCCTTTCAGTCAACTAAATATATTTCAGACAAAAATAACTGAAGATGTATATGTGGCCAAGAGTCATAAACAAATTAAAAGTGCTTTAATATATGTCAGATATCAGATTGTTAAAAAAAAAAGACAGATAAGAGTAAAATGTAATCATTGTGTTCTATGTTCATTTGATTAGAGATGTTCAGAGCTAAATCAGATCACAAAATATTGTAAAATAATTTATGATGATGTAATTTAATCTATTAAATAATTCAACCAAAAATGGATTTTAATCTTTACCATAAATTAAAATAAAATTGACCTGTGTTTGATTTATAATGACCAGTTTTCATGATTCTCAGCTCAAAGTGTTCAAATGTTGCAACTTGTTTTCATATATTTTGCTAGGTAGCAGGCTTCTCTTGTGAATGTGTGAGGCTGATTATTGGTATAAATGTGTAAAACACCCCTTTTTTATGTGAACATGAAACTCTAGGTTAACAGTAATTACCTTTTCTGTAACTGTCATCTGCAACAACTTTTACTCAAGCCAGCTAACCCAAAACCCAGCTCCTGTTGAGCTCGCTTCATTTATCAGAGAATTGTTTTAGACCTAATGGAAATTATTTTAAATACACATTGCATATGGTGAATAAATTAATATGATAATATAAATGTTTAAAAAAGGACCACTGTCTATGTGTTTCAGACCTCTGGATTACCAGAGATTTAGAAGCACAACACTAGAGCTCTCAGTACAAACAGAGGAAGGCAAGGTGAGGCAATCATGGTTGGTAATAATCTGCCCTCATTCAAAAAAAAAAAAAAAAAAAAAAACTTGATGTGCCAAAAAAAGAGAAACATTTCTATAAGTGTCTATCAGTTTGACAACATTGCCTTTTTATCTCACCCCTACCAGGTGTTGGTGCCTTTGGTGCTGCTCCAGGCTTTACAAAGTGAGGGACAACCATTGACAACACTTTTGGAACTAGGGCTGCGCTATCTGGAGGAGGATGAGGCAAATTACATCATCCAGCAAGGAGGATGGGTGAGTTTTACAGTTTGACAGAGAAAATGCAACGCTCATATTTTATTTATCATTTGTAAATGAAGAAGGATTAGTTACTGCATGTTTCATGGAGACCCATGAGGGGCTATAAAAAGCTCATCTAAAAGACAGCAGGGAGCTAAAGATTTGAAGGATGTAAAATGAGCTCAATTCTATGAGAAAAGTGGCATAAAAAGCTAAATATTTCAAAAAGCTAAAGTTGTACCAATACCAAAAATCATAGCATACTTCTCGTGAACGAGCTGAACGCTTTATTTATTGAAATAGCACAACAATTGTGGAACGATGCTGGAAAAAAAAGGATCACGATGTGAGTGCTTCATGAGCGTTTACACGATCAGACTGTTCAGTCCAGAACTGCAAAGTGGCTGGGATCATGTTCTGAAACAAAGTCCTAAAGTCAACAAAGTGAAATAGTTCCAAAGGTGATTGACGACTTGTAGACCCTGTCGGACTGAAAAACTGGTGGTGGCAAACACACGTGCACATTTCTAAATGTACAGATGAGGGCACCAGAGAGCTACAACAGTCATGGCATCATATGAAATGAAAATTCCTAAATTGATGATATACATAAAACAGAAATGTCCTCTACCAATCAGATTGATGTTTCAACACCTTACTTTTCCTTTCCAGATGTTTTAGTGTATTTCTAACAGCAATAAGGACTACTTTAGTGTTTTATTCAACAAGATAAAGTACTGTAAAACTGAAGTTATGTATCAGTGTGTGTATTACTGTGGCTGATAGTGCTAAACTATTCAAAGTACCGGTAGTCAAAAAAACTAGAAAAGGCCTTTACTTCTGTAAATAAATAGTATTTAATAGGTTCTCAATATTGCTGTAATTATGTTATAATTATGTTTAAAAAAATCTATAGCATCTTGTATACAATCAAGATTGTTAGGAAAATGAAAGATGACATTAGTATTTAAATATTGTACAACATGATCTCTGCTTGTTTACTGTGGAGCTGACCAGACAAAAAGCAGAGGAGTACATAAAGTAGTGATGGGATGAATATATTGTCCGTCTTGGCCATATTATTTATCAAGTTTCATGTGTTGTACTGACATATAGGATGAAAGTGATGCACAACCTTTAGAGTATTTTGGATCATTTTAATTTCACATTGTTGTACTAAGTAGAGCGCTGGTCATACTGATGAGTAGCCACATGACTTGACATGTCGCCATTACCTCGCGATATTCTGCCTGGTTTTGTGCAGCGTTGTGTGAACACAGACAAAGCCACATTCATGCTCAGCGTTACGTCACAGAAGATGAACAGAAGAGGAGGGATGGAGGGATACACAGAAAAGAGGAGGGAAGTAAAGTCCACGAGGAGACTGTGATAGGCAGGAAGGAGAAACAATCAGGGGAGGGGTGAGAGATCAGAGCGTTAAAGGATGTGCACCACAGCCAGTAAGAGCAAAGTTACACCGCTATTACTTTGACAGCTGCCTGCACGCACACGTTCCACAAACGGGCTTTCAACCTCCACGCCATCTCGACTTGCTTGTCTGCTTGACTTTTTTGAGCTTTGTGCATTCACGTGCAAACCAGGGCTTTCAAGGCTTCACACTGAGGTAGGACGTTTCCCTTTGGAGCAGCACAAACGAGCAACTTGGTGTTGATGTGATAAATTCTTAGATGGTGAACAGATTATTATCTGGCAACATGGCGACCCCTTGCTACTGATCTGCAGTTGCACAGAAATGCCTGTCATGAACGTCATGTTTTTTCACAACAGCGTTCGAACTGAGAAATACAAAAATCCCCAAACAGATTGCTTCGTAAAGAAAAACAGCTTTTTAAATGGATCAAAGTTTTGGCGTAAACTGTGGATTGTTTTTCCGTGACGCTGTTACAAAATAGATCCTCGGTCCATCCGTATTTTCAGGATGTTAACGCGACAAAGATACAAATGACAAGTCGAGTTGGACAATTCCCTTTTTGTGCAACTTTTTCAGCTGCAGCAAAGAGTATGGATTATTATGACCCTAATGTAACGTACACTCCGTTTGGCAGGAACAAAGCCACTTGCCCTCCGACAGTTTGCAGCCTGGGGCGGACAGGAGTGCACGATTAATGAAGTATGACAGGGCAAATGAGGAGAATTAAAACCTCGGTGGTGAAAGAGGTTGTTGACCTATCTATCATTCTACTGAATCAGACAGCTCTCCTTTTGACAGGGAAAACTGCTGAACTGGGTGTTGACTTCAGCTTTTTTTTTTTTTAAATCTTGCTGCTCTTGTGAGTTTGAAGTAACGCCAAGTCCTGACTTTTGAAAGTCAGAATTCCTCCTCCCTTTATGGTAAAGAGATAAACACTTCATTGCATGGCTCCATACTTAACAGTGCATAGATAGTCAAAGTATCATATCTTAAAAGGCAATAAAACATTTTCTATACCCCTTTTGTTTCACGTTGCAAAGCTTATATGGCTGGAATGCTTCACTGATGTATTTTAAGAAAAAGATGGTGTGCAGGCTCCAGTCCAGGCCCTGGAAGGGCATGTCAGATCCTGCACAGTGAAACAGCGCTCACCGAGTTACATAAGCGTCCACTCACCAGCTCCTGGGTGATGCATCACTATGCCCCTGAAACAGCACAGAGGAGGGCCTGTGTTAAATGTAAAAGCCCTTAAATTAATTACTTCTAATAAAACTTTTAAAAGAGCCTTCTCACCAGGGACCTGTTGGAGTTATATGTTGAAATAATGTCAGGGCTTTTGAGTTTTTAAAGATGTGGACAGTTGATATTGTTAAAATAGCAGAGGATGTAACATGCTAACTGTGCTAATTTAGCAAGTGCTTGGGAAGTACTGGTGTGTTCTCCCATAAAGGAGTTGTTAGGCTGTGGCAAAATGGTCCAACCAAGTCAGGATGAGTTCTTGTTTAGTTTTAAGATCTAAAGTCTTAAAACAGCTCGGTTTGCTCAGTGAGAGTGAAAAGGCAACATACAAACAGGCGTGTGCTGGTATTTCTGGTTGTCTTAGGCCAGAAGTGGAGAACTAAAGGTGACATTAAACACGTGGTTGGTGTTTCCCAGCCGCAGCTTTGTTGAAGCACGGCATAAAACCACAAGAACAAATCAGCAGAGAGCACATTTTAAATAAATGGGAAGTAAATATTTGAAATTTGTTTCCATAAAATGTTTACTTTTCTTGTTAGCTCTTTGTAGTGAAGCCGTGTGAAGTGATTTGTTCTGCAGAATTCAAACGCTGGTTGAAGTTGTTTTTAAATAAAAACGTGTCTATTAATGCTGAAGTATTACGTTTGCATTTATCAAGCCGTCGCTGTAGAGTTCATGATGTGGCAACCCTGTTTATGTGTCAGCAGCTATGTTGAAAGGGGGGAGGATTTTGTGAAACTCCTCCTGTTCCACATGCAAATCTGCTTATGGAGAATCTGAATGTTGGATAATGATGGAACGCCATTAGATTTAATCTCTTCCCTTCCACCCAAGATACAGCTGGCATGCACGACGCAGACCGGGGAAAATAACCTTCACAGGTTTATATTCGTTCAAAGATGATCTTGACATGGACCAGTACTAATTTACACGTTCGTGTCAGGGATGGTGCCGGAATTAATCATGAATTCAAACGAGTCGGAGTTCATCTCTGCTGTCAGACAATTTGTCTACTGTTTATGCAAACCCATTCATAATTCATGTTAGACAAACACCTCTGTGCCTGTCTGGATCTAATTTATGTAACACGCAGCACCAGAGTTCCCAAAATTGTTCCTAATTTCAAATGTTTATCCCAAAGCACCACTCTCACTACTGTTAAACCCTCATTAGTTATATCCACTCACAACAGTTCTGTCTGTTTCAACAAGATGCATTTGCTTGGACAGATGTGATTTCTTTATGCAGCTGTCAGCAGTCTCCTTTAAAAAAAAAAGATAAAAAAAAATGTATCTGCATAAGAGAGCATGGGTCTAAATATACACCAGACTATGGTGATGCTGACATTTGTGATGTCAGGAGGATAAATCCTTTAAAAATGCTTAAGTTCACCTGTTTTGTCATAAAGCTGTTCTTTTTCTACTATCACAACAAACTGTAAATAACATTTACCGGTAGTTGTATTTGTAGCTTGTGATTTAGAGAAGTTACTGTGTGGGATTTTATGACTTGAACACATCATCATCAAATCTATTTTTAGACACAAGCTTCTTATTCGGCTTACATCACTACACGCTTAAAAACACTGAAAAAGTTACCCATTTATACTAAATATTTTGTTTTATTTGCAGATTTGCTAATTGTTGACAGGACTTAAACGTATATTTTTTAAACATTTTATTATCTGCAGTTGAAATATGTCCATCAAACGCAATATAACATATTTATTTTGCTCCACTATTTTTTTTAAATATTATTTTGTTTACATAACACAGTTATTATATACCTGTTACATGATAAAAGAGGCCTCTGGGTAAAATCTATTTGATCGCTAGGCGACAGAGAAGGTTAAAGTTGCACACAGTTTTCTGTGAGCCCTGATGCTACTCTTTGTGGCATTATCTTATGAATGCTGAATTATTTTCACATAAAATTATATTAGTCTAACTCTGAAAAGGGGTATTTTTCTTGTAAATTAACATTTTTTTCAAAGTTGACTAGTCTTTTTTTCATGAGATAAACCTAAATAAGAAGTTAGCTCCCAATGAAGCTGAGATTTTCACACTTAAAACAGTCTTTTATATGTTATGGCATTCACGTTTATTAATTTGACGTGTTTCTGTCTGTAACAGTGTGAAGTCCTAGGCCTTGGACCAGAGGAGCAGTTGGTTGGTGCTGAAGACAGCAACGACATCTGCATCATCCCAGAGGAGCAGCCAAGCCCGCCCTCGTCGCTGCTCTGCACCGCAGATAACGGCAGCGTTCAGAGCTCCTGGCAGACAGAAAGCTTTCCCGTGTCGCTGGCCGGCCACGAATCTTGGGCGCAAGTCGGTGCAATGGACCCCGAGGACGTCAAGAGCCTGGACAGCAACGAGGGCGTGGCCCTGGCTGAGGAGCGCAGTGAAAACAACTCCTCAAACTCAGACATCGTGCACGTCGAGCGCGAGGACACCGAGCTGCTGGAGGAGGGAGGTGATGCCGGAGCGACAGAAGAAAGCATGATCAGTGTTTTAGGCACAGAAAGTGAGCTGGCTGAGCTCAGGGCTGAATTTGGAGACCAGGCTCCAGTTGCTCCAGTATCAACTGGGGCAGAATCCACACCCCCTGCTTCCCTGATTTCATTAGAGCCAGTTGCCATTGAGATACCTGCAAGCTTGTATGGAGAACCTTCTCTCTTATCTTCAGAACCAAAGCTTCTTCCCCCTGTCCCCCCTCCAGCTGAACCCAAACCTCCAGCACCTTCGCCTGTTCCTGCAGTAGAACCAGAACCTGAGCCAGAATCAGCTGCTGCCCCCGCCCTAGTGCCTTCTGGGGTGGAAGTCCCAGTTCCAGCCAAGGAAACCACCTCAGCATCAGCAGAGCCTGAAGCCACATCAGAACCAGCTTCTGACGCTCAGCAGGAAATGGAGCCCATCGCAACGCCTCATCAGCCAGAACCAGAACCTGAGCCAGAAGCCCCAGTGACTGCACCTCAAGTCTTAAGGGCCCCAGCTGTGGAGATAACCGAGGCTTCTGTTGAAGCCCCAGCTGAGGTGGCCTCTGTAGCTCTTGATGAAGCCCAGCCTGGGGAGACCTTTGTAGAAGCACCAGCTAAGGAGAAGCTCGTGCAGCCAGAGCCAGCAGCAAAATTACAAGCCCTGCTTTATGGAGGAGCTGCCCTGGCGTTACTTGCTGCCCTGTCATTCGGTCTGATTTTTATGAGGAGGAGGTAAAAAATAAATTTAAAAAGACCTCCTGATGAAGGAAAATACAAATTAAAAAACTTCAATAGAAATAATTTAATAATGAAATAAGACCCGTACAGATTGGACTGAATTGTTAGAATTCAAATTCTTCTGAAAGTTCGAACTCCACAAAAGTGCCCCTGAGCTGACCAAAACTGACCCCACCTACAGGACTGTAGGAATTTGGTTTTACTTTTGCCACCCACTAGAAATACTTCACTCCACCTTTCCTGGTATTTATTTTTTTAGTTCACTTTCAGTCTTGTGTTTCAAGTTCTTTGAAGTCTCTTGTAGGGATTCATTTTTAGACATGAATAAGTTACCTTGCTTTGTTTCATATCATCTGTGGCTTCACAAATTCAGGGCGATTTTGTACATCGTTGAACCCACAACAGAAACGTCAATGAGGATCTTATAAAATTTTAAGTTCACATACATTACTGAAGAACTTTACTATTTCCCCTTTCTATGCAAAAAAATAATAAATTGAAATTTAGATATATTCAATTTTAAAATAAGTATATTGAAGTTTTGTGCAATTGTGTAAATGTTAAACCGCTTGAGAGAAATTGGGCTATTCTCTCCATGTTATAAAATGCACTTGATAGGTCTTGTTGTAAAAACAAGGTGTTGTGGGTTAAAACTGTGAACATTTTGCCCAAGTACAGATGAAAATATGGCCAAAGTTGAGCTGTTTCTTCTACACTCGTAAGAAATACACCAATCATTGTAACGTACTTCAGAATGCTGTATTGTTGCTTTGTCATAATGTGCTTCTTAATATAGTAGTCCAAAAACACCAACACATCAGGTAACTCGTCATCACATTGTCTCCCCTCATGCAATAAAAATTTGATTTCTTGAAATGCTCTTCTTTCTAGGATTGCATTAGCTTTTAAAGAACGTCATCCATTGATTTTGTTATAAAAACAAGAGGCAAAAACCCTTTGCAGTAATTCCCAACACAAACAGTTCTGTTTAAATTAGAATATACAGTAGTAGTAAATCTTTGGTTTGATGTGTACCTCCTTTCTGAAATAGCTTATAAATGCAACAGTCCTTTATGAAAAACAAGGAAGTATGGTAAGCTGTTCTGTGGTACCGAAGCTAACTAAAAATTAGGGGTGCACCGATAAATCGGCTGGTCGATTTATCGGCCCTGATTTCCTTAATTTTGGGAAATCGGCCAATGCTTGCATGGGAAACCGATTTTACAGATTTTTTTTAGTTTTAACAACAATTGTCTAAACTTCATTTATATTTCAGAGCACTACCTTGTGACCAGTTAAAACAAGTTTGTGTTTCTAGAATATTGTTCAAGGGTCTGTTTTTCAACAAAATATGATTGAAATTTGAAGTCGCATTGTGACCTTACAACATCTAACAGTGTTGCTTACAAAACAAAATCGATATCGGCCAAAATAGGAATCGGCAGGTCAGACTCTGTAGAAATCGGTGATCGGCCAAAAAACTGCAATCGGTGCAGCCCTACTAAAAATCTTTAGTTTTTACTTATGCTGTAATAATTCAAAGTAATGATCATCATATATTTAGAGCTAAAAAGTAGGACTAACCATTTTGACCGCTTTGAAGAAGTTATTTTAAATTGAACAGGTGCAACTTGTAAACTCCCTCACTCCTTTGACTAGTCTGAGAAGTGTACTGTACTTTGGTTCCACACAAGCCAACTGCCACTCCATTACTTATGCAATCAGTTTAATGTTTTATGGATATTATAAGAGTCATTAAAAATTTATTTTAAGAATAAAGCTTACAACATGCTGCAAAGCTACTATATTTAATACAAAAAAAGTTTCTGTCTCAGTAATGCAAATAAACCAGGCTGGTTTTTTTGTCAAAATGAAACAAAGTATAGAAGTTGATCAAGTAAATGGGTCCAAAATACAGATTTATACTTCAGGTACTTGAGAATGATTAACACAAAACAGGAATTTTGACATTTTCCATTTTTCCATTAAATACAACATACAACTTAATGCCGTTTAAGACTGAACGTAAACTATGAACGTAAACAATTCTGGGAAACCGTTTTTGTTACACTATGTAATAAACGCAGCTGTGCATTTCAAAATCAAAATATTTTACAAAAATGATCATGTAATTCAAGTATACAGTTGAAAATACACTTTAATGAATAGGTGGAAAGTTATTTAAAGTGTATTAACCAATAAAAATAATTCAAGTCAAACTCAATTTTCAGTTCCCTATTTTTTTTACAACAGGCCTGAACTTCCACAATTTCCCAGTTTATTTCAGTCAAAAACATTTTCCGACCACAGTTACACTTTAGCGACCTCTCACAGTTGACTAGTCATGAGGGCAAGTGCCCTTTTCAATTTCAGTAGAATAGTCTACCAAGAAATTGATTTTTTTCTTTTGAACCTGCAGCAGCTGCTGCTTATGCAGCACGGCAGACAAACTGGTGCACTGTGGTGAAGAGGCTTCTTATCAGCTCTGGGGCCTGAACGCATACTCCCTTTAAAAGGGTGAGAGTCAGGGCCACGATGACTCGCTCCTGGGACAGGTGCTCCAGAGCTGCACCTCGCCACAACAGCTGGTCCACTTCATATTTAAGGTAATCCTTCCATTGCTGGAAAGCAGAAACAAAATGTCAGTAAACATCCCAACAACACTAGTTTACTCAATTTAAGTGCAGATTTCTTTTGTTTTGTTTTAAAGCTCCTGCATAATTAAAGGAATGCTCACTGCCTTCTGCTTGTCATGTGTTTAAGACCAATATTTTATGTTAAATGATAAAATTTCATCTGTTTTGGTTGAACCTAAAAAAATAAATGAATACAAAATCACACTACAGTACACGACTAACAGCTTTCAGCTTCTACCACATCAAATTGTAGCTCAATACTTGTAAAATAGACATTTTTGTGTTGGCTAATAGTAAATGGACTGTACTTACAACACCTAGTTTCTATCTAGTCAAGATACTAGAAGCTCTTTACAGCACAATCCGTGTCCTCATTTACCCATTCATGCAGCACTTTACTAGATCTATACAAAGCTAAATCTGAATCTGTAGAGACTAATCAGTGTTTTAAGATCATTCACACACCAATGGGACACACATCTGATGCAATGAGGGGTTCAGTGTTTTGCCTAGGGACACTTCAGCATGTGACTGCTGGTGGATTCATACCCCCAACTCTCCTGTTGTAGGATGACCACCAACCACAACTGCCCCAATTGTCTCCAAATATTTTTCAGCTGTAAATGTACATCCAATGATTACTTAGGGAGTTTCATTAAAATTGTTCAGTAGTTCATGAGGTGTTTTTGGTAAAACACACACGCACACACCACTGCTCATCACTGCCCTTCAGCCGCAGCAAGCAATAACAAAACACATGCTGTGATGTACTGTATTACACCAAGTATGCACATAGTTTTAAACTTTAGCAATGTAAGAATTCAAACCGTCCTTAGCTCAAAGCAGACTCACATTTGAAGGAGAACTTGAAATCTTCATCCTCAGATTCTGAGCAGCCTGAGCCACAAGATTAGGTTCAAACTGGGCTGCAATCTCGATCAGTCCTTGTGCAATTGCCCGGTAATCTATGGCTTCTTCTGCACGCCCTCCAGCTTAAATACAAAACACAAAAATAAAAAAATATTAGCACTACATATAATTTTAGAAATGTTTCTGCAAAAGCACAAGTAAAATGTGCACGAGCAAAAAGAAAAAAAAAAAAAAAATCAAATGTATCGTACTTTCTTTGAATTCATTCAACCTTTTATTTATACATGTTGGTCTCATTGAGTCACGAGGACTCATTTACAAGTAAGACCTGTTTTAAACAAAGAACACAGATGAGGTACAAACAACAATAGACAATCGTATAAAAGCATGTAATCTGAAAAGTAAATAAAAACAAAACTAGCTACATTATACAACGATGTAAAAATACTAAAAACAGGAACATGTCTGCATTGATTATCATTGTTTGACCTCTCTAAGGGATTTTAAAGTTGACAACCTAAGATCTTTTTGCAAGGGGTTACAGGAGCGGAGTAAGTGAAGGACCTTTTGCCACATTCCTTCCACACAGGGAATGCTGCAGGTAATGATGTCTTGAGAGCGCAGGCTGTAGCTGCACAGACAAAGTGACATGTAGGAGGAGATATATGAAGGCAGCAGACCAATAAATTATTTAAAGATGAAAATGTACCAGTGTGAGTCTAAGTGAAGTTAAAGATGACCAGTGAATACAGGGTGCAGTGATGGGTACGGTAGTTACAGCCAGTTATGAATCTCAGCGCACCATGATAGACAACAGCCTGCAAGGTGTTTGCAGGAGCGTTCATGCAAATAATGTCACCACAGTCAATGGAGGAAAGGAAAGTAGCAGTTGTAAGGGGTCAATGAATGCAAGTGTGTTCCCAAAGTTTTCCATGCCATGGCCCCCCCCAAACAGCATTAGCTTCTGGCCGAGACCCCCCTCGCAAACCCACAAACAATGCTACAAAACATGTAAAGAAACATCAACTTTTAGAATGTTTTAACTTTTATTCACAATATTTTATTACAGCTGCTGAGCATAAAAATGTTAACATGTTTTAAACACTATTATATTCCCACTGAAAAAAATAAAATTAAATTGAAATTTTCAACACACTGTTGACCAGAAGAACGAAACAGAAGAAATCTACCTCTCAAGTGTATTTACTGTATCTGGAAGTGACAGATGATTGCCCTAGTGTGCAATTTTTATTTTTATTGTTTCTTCTTCTCTCCAGCTTTTCCCCAACCCCACTTTGAAAAACACTGCCCTATGGAACAAACTAATCACATAGTTCAAGGGTGTACATTCCTGTTTTCAGTTTCAGATTCGCTGTGGTTTGGTGGTGTAAACAGAACAGGTCTGCATCTGACTGTGACACAGCACAATGAAGTGACTAACTGGTGACTTTGTTTCCTTTACTTCAAACTACTTTAGCGAATATTTACTTTTCACACATCCAATAATGACCTGCAGCAAGGAATTTTTTTTTTAAATATATATTTTCAAGTTTTATGGTAAGAATGTTATCACTTACCGAGCCATGGCAGATCCACCTGGGGCTGAATATCATCTAGGGAGGCCCTGATGCTTTCAGACAAGTGACCATCACTCTCAAGCTCCTCATAGTCTTGATAGGTGACTATCTGGCGCTCGTTGCGGTTTATATCCCAGTTTGCGGTTATATCACGACAGATGGAACGAATCTCTGGGTCTTTACAGTCTGCTTCGAGGAAGGCGACAATAACAAGTGCCGCGTTTTGACTGGTCGTTAGTTTCCCCGAGTTGTCCATCGATGGGTCATTTAAACAATCTGACAAAAAACAAAAACAAAAAACAGCCGAATAAAACGTTTGGTCGTGTTAACAACGTTCAACAACCCTGGCTAGCAGCACCAATTTCAACAAATATGTTTAAACAGAACCTTTAGTCTCTTTGACTCAAGCTGAGATCAATTCGGTTAGCATTAATGCTAATGGTAGCTTTCGAGCATCAATAGTTGCTCAAGTTTAGCAAAACTGCTAATAAGCAAATCTAGCTACTTCCTTTGAAAGAAATTGTTGACTTACTAAATAGGTCGATTGTTGTCAATATTAATATTAAGACGTTCCGTCAGTGTTGCTCCTTTGCCTGTACAGCAGCGACACAACTTTAACTGAAGCGGTACGTTTATGCGGGTGAATTTAAGTAGATCGTCGTGACGCAACGCAATCAGCTCGTGATGCGTTCAAGGCACCATTTGAACGTCAGAATTTTGTAATGCAATTTTATTACATCAGACAAATACTGTACTGTACTGTATACTGTATGTGGTCTGGATAACTTCAGACATATTTCCGTTTATCTAAAATTTATCTAACATTTATTTTATTTGTCGTGTGTGTTGCTTCGTTAAAGCAAACACACAAAACAAGTTGTTTCGTCTTTGCGTTTAATTTTAAACGTAAATTGAGGGTATTTCGCACATAACAAACACGAATTTATAAGTACATTAGTACACTAAAAAGTCAATACCGATTCAAAACTCAACTTGAACGTTAAACATGAATACTGAAAATATCAATGAACAGTTTTAAGCATTGGTGCTGACGCATGCGCATTAGGACTGTTACAAGTTTAATTTGGGCACCTAAACGCAATAGATGTTTGTGGTACAAGTGCTTTATAGATGGGCTATTTTGATATCTCAGGGAGTTTGTTTGAAATTGGACAATGCTTTTTAAAAGCTCCTAAATTCTCAAATGAAGTACAGCACAGTGGTTCAGAATCATTCAGTGCATGTATAATTCCTTATATCAAAGTTCATGCTCAATAATCCAGGTAAAAAAAAAAAAAAAAAAAAAATCCAACAAAAACTCAGGTCATCTGACTGATGACATACACCAGAAACCATCTTATCACCAGCAAACTGGTTGGTCGACTATGTAAGTGTGCTGCTTGTGGGACTGGGTTTATTGTGACTCCTCGGAATGATGAAGTCCTTTGGATGAAGGACCAAACGACTCACCAAAATAAATAAATAAAATTTAAAATAAAATACGTCCAGATGACCTGAAAGAACTTTGTTGAATTGTTCCTTATAGCTTAACCCTCCTGTTATGTTGCGGGTCAAATTGACCCACGAACATTATTGCTTTACCTCAGAAACGAACATAACAGGAGGGTTAAGAACTGTTACTATAATCCACTGCATCAAAGTCAGTGGAAAATATGTTTAGACATTTAAACAAAATTTGCATCATAAATTATAAAACTGCATAGTTGAGGGAGCAATAGATAAGGGGTAAAATAAAGTTGTCAATTATCTTGTGCAAAATTAAATATTGATTTAAATGTGAATGAGGAACTGCAGACCCATGTTTAATTTTAGAATGTTATTTTTTGACATTTGTTTTCCTTTTGAAAAGTTATATAATTTATCAAACACTTAAATTAGTGTTTATGGAAACAACTGCTGAGCTGACTTGTCCTGAGTGATGTCACCACATGACTTTCATGGAACAAACATTCAGTTTGATAGATCATACTTCCTAAGTCAGTCACACACACAGTTGTCTGCAGCCATAGATAAGAGCAACACCCTGACTGGAAAGTCCCTGTACTTTTTTTTTTTTTTTAATCTCACTTGGTACTTTACAAGCATAAGTTACAACCAAAAGAAAAGTACATTTGGGGAAAAAAAGCATAAAATGTTTATTTACAATAAAAACAAAATAAAATAAAAACTCTGACCAGTCATGTACATTTGACTCATGCAGATGGCAAGAAAGATGAAAAAAAAAAAAAAAAAGGCTTACTCAAGTCAGCACTGATCAAAGCCTTTGACTCTCAGTTAAACCCTTTAATTCTGAAGAAACAAGATTTTACATGTAATAATTTCTGGTACCATCCCTGATAGGATTTTAATGCAGAATACATGTTGGAACTAGAGGCATATCAGAGTCACATTACGTCACAGGGGATCACTCCTCTCTCTAGACTGTATATCCTGGAGTACCAAAGCTCACAGATCGTTCCGTCTTCCTGCCAACAAGCCTCTTTCCAGATCTAGGCAGAGACTCCAACTTTGCAGGAGGCTTCAATCCTGGTGAAACGTCTGGTTTTGGTGACAAAGCTGCACGTCGTGCTTCCTGGAGCTCTCTGCAAAAAAGGATTAAAAAATAAATAATAATAAATGAACAAAAAAAGGGGGGAGGGTGGATATATTTCAATTGGTAGTCATGCAAACTGGAACAAGCCCTGTTGCAACCGCTTTGCTTTTAATCATAAAACTGCTCCACCTCCTGGCCACATTTATGAATCAGTGCACGTAAACATTGGCACAAATATGTTGCCTCTCCCTTAATCTCAGTCTGGAAATCCCAGATTTTTCTCCCCATGTTTTAAATACCTTTCACATTGGTTACAGGAAAAAAACAAGTTTACTAAAATCTATTTCTAAAATTACCTTTTTTTTAATGTGCAAGATTTATTTTGTCAATAGCTTTGATTTTATTAAACATAAAAAAGCACAACAGAATTCATAACAGTTTAAAGATTTACTTTAAAAAAAAGGCTCTAATCCTGAGCCTGGTTCTGCTGGAGGTTTCTTCCTGTTAAAAGAGAGGTTTTTCCTTCCCACAGCTGCCTTTGTGCTAGCTCAGGATGGGAGACTGCAACACAATCTGCTGGTTTCCTTAGACAAATGTTTACCAATTGGCTTTTGTAAAATATGTGATTTTTTTTTTTGTGCAGTGC
The DNA here is from genome assembly GCA_031762415.1 of Simpsonichthys santanae. Taxonomy (NCBI): domain Eukaryota; kingdom Metazoa; phylum Chordata; class Actinopteri; order Cyprinodontiformes; family Rivulidae; genus Simpsonichthys; species Simpsonichthys santanae. The sequence continues at coordinate 18,466,783 of JARVLU010000002.1, read as the reverse complement.
CCCGAGATGACTTCTGTTGTGACTTGGCGCTAAATAAATAAATTGAATTGAATTGATCCCAAAGAGATGTTAAAGTAGCAGTTGAAAAATCCCCAACTGGACTTCTTTTTCTAGTTAAAGATGTTCCACTTTCCATCAGGGGAGTTTTCTCAATTCAAAACTAGAGTGTAAAGTTCAAAAGGTTAATTTGTACTTCATCAGAAGTGCCAAAACTGTCACGCTGGCGTGACAAAAACTGCATTCCCCCTCCCCCCCCCCCTCCACATCTCCCTAACCCTAACCCTATGCATGCATGCTTGTATGTATGTTTGCATGCATACATGTTTAAGAAAGTTTTGACTTTGTAGTTTGAATGGGTTTTCTTGGTTTAGCACTTTCCTGATTGTGTTCCATATCAGCTTTATTGATGTTAAATTAATTTAAAGCATTTCATAATACAGTACAGTAGTTGCAAATCATGTACAGTATGTCTGGGGGGGTGGGTGGAGTAGACAAATTTTAAAGAAGCAAAGTATTATTGCATAGGTTCTAACCACCAAGAACCCCCTGCTCCTTACTTTTCAAGCATGGCCGTCCTGAACTTCTCAACATTGAGCTCTCTGCGAAGCTGAGCAGCCAGCCTCTCAGTCCTCTTCTCCTTCAGGATAGTGTGCTTGCAAAGCTCCCTGGCAGATGGGCGCTTTGTTGGGTCTGAATCCAGCAACAACTAACGTAAAATAAAAAATAAATCTTGACAAGCCAGTAACATCAAACAAAATGTGCCACTTACACAGATGGCACTTTTAAATCTAATCTCTAATTATTGTGAATTAAACATCAATCCAAAGTAGGACTAGTTTTACCTGAAGTAAATTTCTGAAGGGAGGCGAGAGCTCCTGGGGCAGTTTGGGCAGATGCCCCTTTCTAAGACTGTGCCATTCATCTCCATTTTGAGGCAAAGGAGGAGCTCCAGCTGCCAGCAGAACTGTGAGGCCCAGAGCAAATATGTCAGCCTTGGGCAGGTGGTGGTAATCCTGCAGAGCAGATCATTACAATTTAGAGATTGTTGATATATAAACCAAGCCTTTTAAATCCCAACTACGGTATAGTTTTTGACTGGGAGATATGTCTTCATAGCTCCACATTTAAAATGCTACCAGGACCACTTTCCTCCACCTGCACCATCTTACTAAATTAAGGAACATCCCTTTTCAAAGAAATGCAAAAAGGATGACCATGCATTTATCACTTCTACACTGGACTAATTCTTTATTATATGGACATCTTAATAAAATAAAATAAAAAACCTTCAATTAATCCAAAACGCTGCTGTCAAGAGCTCTGATGAGTTACAAAACATCTGTTTAAAATTGTAGCTTCCCCCTTCAATGGTTGAAATATAAATAAAATAAAAGTCTTACTTTTTTCAACAACTCAGCTCAATCTCATTAAGGATCTTATTGTTCTATATATTTTCTCTAACAGAGCACATTCACACTGCTGGTTTACTTGTGGTTCCTTGAGTTCCTAAAAGGGGAGGCAGCGCTTTCAGTTATCCAGCTCCTTCCTTGCAGACCCAACTTCCTTTCTGACACATTGTCTACTTTGAAGACTACTGGTACGCTACAAAGCTTTTTGATCTACCCTATAATTAGGGTTGGCTTGGGTTTCTTGAGCTATCCTTGTACTGCTATAGGCTTATGGAGGACAAACAGACCACATTTCCTCACTTTACAGTCTTTACTTTTAACAGATTTTGTTTTTCTTCCCATATAAAGTACACCTGGATCAATATCTATGTCATTTGTTTTTCATGTCCTCTCAAACCCCAGCAGTTTGAGGCAAACGATCACCCATCCTGTGATTGGGTTAACTGGAAGTTTCTTCCTGCTAAAAAAAAGGGAGATCGTCCTTTCCATTGTCACAAACGTGCTGGTCAGACTGGAGCTTGTGACAAAAAGAAGATTTAACACTGTTTGTCCTTTTCCTCTTTAATTTCATACGGAACTGTATTAGAATAGGAATTAATTGCCCCTAATAGGATTCAAATCTGGATCTGATTTGAATGCTTGCAAGAATTTCTGTTGTGAATGTGCACTTTACTTATAAATAAACTAAACTTGTCTACAGTGATGCATATGAAGCATCCGTACCTCATGAAGGACTTCATTAGCCAGAAAGCGGCTGTCCCCCTCTTCCACTTGAGGACTAGTAATTAAAGTCACATGACCCAAATCACCTGCAGGGGGGAAATCTGAGCTTTGAAAGGGGGCAGATATTGAAAAAGGCAGAAATTCAAGCAAACCATTTCATTAAATACCAATTTTGTAAAGAACTCCAGCCAAAGTGCCCTCATCATCTTCCTCCTCACTGTCCCCCTCACCCCCTGCACTTGTGCTGGGCTGCTGGCAAATAAAAATGTTGCCTAAAAACAGATGGAAAAACACATTTGTTGACTTGCATGTAAACTGAACAGAGAACTCATTCACAATAAAATAAAATTAATGAAATTAAAAAAGTGGACATATACTTGGTTTAATGTCCAGGTGGACAAGGCCTGAGCTGTGGATGTATTTCAGACCCATGGCCACTTGTAGAAGCAGATCTTTCAGTTCTGCTTCAGCAAACTGCTCACCTTGCGCCTCCTTCTTCGCAATCACATCACCGAGACTTCCACCTAAGCATTGCAAAACCCACAAAACTCTGCATTATACCTCCGGAGTATTCAAATCAAACCATTTTTTTCATGTTCTTGTGAAATCCACCATCACAGTATTCATTCTGAATAATCATGTGGTCGTCCTCTGCCCATGCTGAATAATAGCGAACGACGTGTGGGTGATGGCCAAGAACAGCATGTGCATACACTTCCTTTAGAGCCAGCTGCCTGAGAGAAGAAGCACAGTCATAAATAAATCTGAACAAAATCAGAGTGTGGTCCAATCAGTCTCTGGCTGACATCATTTTGCTGACTCACTCATTGGCAGAGCCTGCCAGTGGTCGTCGGGAGCGTTTTATGGCGTACAGGCAACCATCGAGCCGATTCACGCACTTATAGACTGTACCAAACTCGCCCACACCGATGCACTCCACCTCCAGGAACTCACTCTCGTAGCGTGACAGCATGAAGGCTTGGACGGCTCGTCTCTGCCAGATGCACAGAAGGAGAGCGCAACGGTAAAACTAAAAATACTTCCCAAGAAGGAGCAAACACGTCACAGGACTAGATGAAGGAGAACCGGAATCTCCATGATGCCTGACCAAATATAGTGATGATCCAAAAAAAAAAAAGAATCTCGCAAACACACTGACGACAGCTTTATTTTTTGTTTTAGCTGGAGATTCCTAAGAGAAATCCCAGAAGCTGAAGTGGCAGTATGTAATTTTGAACAAAACAAGAGGAGGCGGCAGCTGAGGATGACAAAGCCTGATGATGAAATCTGAGCAGAAGTGTTTGATAAAAGAGGATTATATTCATCATTGGCACGGGCAGAAATGGTTGTACCTTTGGTGGGAGAAAAGCTTCATCATCCTCTTCAGATGACGTGAGGCTGTGCTTCAGTCTGAAAGAAGAAAAAAAAAAAAGGCACGCAGGCTGTTTAATACTCTAAATAAAACAGCAAAAACCTAATATAAAGACAATACAATCAATAAATATTATATTTGGACCATTTAGACTTGCCTTTGTAAATTCAAATCTAAATACAATCAGCGACTAACTTTAAAATGATCCAAGATGCTCCAATTTTACCAATAAACTTAAGATTTCTTTACATACACACACACACACATATAAACATTTAAAAATCACCATACCTGTGTCTATAATCTTCATCATCATCACTCCTGCTGTTTTGCCTCCAGAGCAGCTCACTTTTTCTGCGTACTGTGTCGGGAGTGAAAGGATTCACATTGACTGAAGGCACCTGCAGAAGATTTGCAGCAGCCGAGGCTAAACGCACAGTCCTCTGTCGATGACTTAACTTTATGTTGGAGAAAAGCTGAGACGACTTTGATAACAAACTCTACAAAAACAAGAAGAAAATCATCCAAATGAATCAGAAGTTTTCATTCCCCCTATTCATTCAACCTTTGTTTATACAGGTTAGTCTCACTGAGCCGCAAGGACTCATTTACAAGAGAGACCTGTTTTAGACAGATAACATAAAGCACAAGAAAAATGCAAATAAAGTAGTGTATAAAACAATAAATCAAGGTGTTATAAAATAAGTTAAAATGCTAAAAACAAGAAAATATTTGCTTTGATTTTTCTATTGACATCAACAAATGTTTGAACCCCCTTAAAGAAATCAAGGTGAACATCTTCAGTTCCTGTTGCAAGATGTTACAGGTTACAGGAGCAGAGTAAGAAAAGGCCTTTGTGCCAAGTTCAGTCTGCATTTAGGGAACACTGCACGTAATGTCAATGTCAATTTATTTGTATAGCACATAAAGACAATAAAAGCCGTTTCCAATTCAGTCAAATTTAAATTAAAGTAAAAAATTCTGCAAATATGAAAAGGATGTGATTGCCTTTGGCTCTCTTCTGGCTAGGAGGCCAATATTGTTTAAGTGGAAGGACCCACACCCCCCATCATACATACACTGGTTAAAAGAGGTGATGTGTCATTTATTTGGAGAAAGTGAGGTACACCTTAAAGGGCTCTGTGCAGAGGTTCTGGGACACTTGGAGGTCATTTATATAGTTTGTTGAGAGCATGTCAATGTCTGTACAATTTGTTTGTGTAGTTTTGACTTATCCGGTGTGGGAGCGAAGGGGTGTGGGGGTGGGAGGGGATTGTTTTACTGTAATTCCCTCTATCTCTGAGTCAGCCAGTCCTCACTTACATGTCTGCAGCTGGTGCAAAATGCTGCTACATGTCTTTTAACTGGAACACGCAAAAGAGAGCACATCACACCTGTCCTGGCTTCTCTCCACTGGCTGCCCATGTATTTTAGAGTT
>JARVLU010000002.1:18410335-18425336 GCA_031762415.1 Simpsonichthys santanae | reverse complement strand
GCCATGTGCGTTCGGTTCCGAGTTACGGCAGAATCGACCTACGAACGGTTCTTAAGTCCGGAACCCGTTCGTAAGTCGGGGACTACCTGTATATACAGTACAGTATTATTTTGGTTTTGTGTTTTGTCCTCAGGCAATCAGATCGCTGCTCTCTCCCAGATGTCGTGGCTCATGAAAACTGCTGCAATTGAGCTGAGAGTGACTTCACTGAATCGCCAGCGTTCACACACACAGCGCCTCGTCAGCCTCCTGCTGGATGACCAGCCACACCCTCAGCACACAGGTCTGAACAATTACAGAAGTGGATTCTCTAAATTTATCATAATGCTCTTCTCGTAATGGTAAATGCCATTTTGCATTTTTCTTCTTTTTTGCATTGATTTGTTTAAAAAAAAAATCAGGATTTAAAAAAAAACTAAAATAAAATAAATATATTGACTACTTTAAAATGTTAACTACCTCACAAGTGCGCTCAAATTTACAGTAACCTTGACTAAAAGTACATGATTGGATGCACTTAAAGAACTTAATTTGTCTTGCTAGCTGATGGAGAATCAGGCATGGAAGAAGAGATCCGATCAGTCAATCGTTTTCTTAATTTTGACACAGTCTCTAAAGGTTTGTGCCTCATTAATCTCTCATTCAACTCATACGAGAGATTATAGAATCTAAATATTTCAGAACTGGACTGTATTGACTTTGTCTTGTTGCCATCAGTGCACAGGAAGTTGCTGAGTGTTCTGGATGAAATTGACTTCAGTCAGGATATGCCTGAACTGCTGCAGTTGGATTTCTTTGAGCGGACTCAGATAGAACAGGTCATCTCCAACTGTGAGCATGTCAATGAGCAAGGACACACTGTGTGCAACGTTAAGGTGAAAATCCAGATGGAAAGTGGTCATTTTAAAAATTTTCCCAAGTTAATTGTTTTTGTTATAAATGTGTTGTTTTCCTCACAGTTGCTTCACAGAGTGCTGGTGGCTGAGATAAATGCACTGCAAGGTATGGCAGCAATCGGACAGAGGCCTCTTTTGTTGGAAGTAAGTGAACTTTATGGGGACTTATTTGCATTCATTTTAATTTTACAAATGGAAAGTATTGTGGCACTTTTAACCTCCTAGGTCCTGGCATCCACATATGCAAGAGTCTGGGTCTTAGGAGGTTAAATTTGTGGGGTGTTGAGATATTTAAGATAAATTATTTTGCCGATGACTCATAAAAAAAAGAAGTATTTTTCAAATGTTGAGATCTAAAGACTTATTTTTCTTAGGCGTTTGTGGTCACTTACATACAGTAGTAGAGCCTAAATGTTTGTCTAACTGTTGCCTTCATCCCTGGATATTTTCTTGTAGGAGGTGAACTCCATCCTACAGCACGTGGTGGAACGTAATCGTGTCCGTCGGAGTCTGACAGCAAAGCGGCACGCTCTGCAGTCCTGGAGGAGTCTGGTGGAGACGCTGTTGACCGCCTGCCCAGCGGATCTCATACCTGCTGATGACAGGCAGCTCATCATCAGAGACTTTCTGCTGGATCTGCATGATAAAGTTAGTGAAGAGTTTTTCAACTGCAGAAGTAATTACTGCATAATAGGCATTTTGCAGCAGTTTATGAAATTGTAAAACATCAGCTTTAATAATAATAATAATAGCTTAAGAAATTGTATTTTCTGCAAAAATGCAGTGTGAATGCTTAATGCTGAACAACTTGCTGAAAAACAGTTGAAATTAGCTAAAAAAATGCTGAAATGAAGCTGAAATGGAAGAACAAGCCTAAGTTAGCAGAAGAAAGCAGAAAGAACACATATTTGCCGAATTTGATTTAAATAAGCAGAAACGAGCAGAAAAATGAATAAATTAGCTAAAAAAGTTGAAATTAGCAAGAAATAGCTGAAAAGGCAGAAAGAAGCTGAAATTACCAGAAGGAAATGGAGGGAGCACAGTTGTGCTCAGTTAGGCTGGGAGAAGCAGAAATTAACACAAAAAGTGGAAATTATTTGAAAAAAGCAAAAATATGCAATAAACAGCATAACAAAAGCTAAAAAAAGGAAAGAAGCTAAAATTACCAGAAGCAAGTGGAACAAGCACATTTTTGCTTAATTAAGCTGAAAAAAGTTTATATGAGTGAAAAAAATGTGGAAATGGCTGAAAAAGTTTACATTAGCACAAAACCGCTATATAGTAGCTGAAATAGCAGACATTGTTGAAACTTGCAGAAACAAGCTGAAAGGAGCATAACAAGCTCAAATTAGTAGAAAGAAGTTAGAAGAAGCACAAAAAGGTTGTACCCGTTAGCAGAAAGAATCTGAAAGGAGCACAAAACAGCTAAAATTAGCAGACAGTAGTTGAAAAAAAGTTTACATTTGCACAAGGAAGCTGAAAGAAGCTGAAGCAGAACAAAATATAAAAGGAGCAGTAAAAGGTTATAAACAGATCTAAAGATTTGAAGGAGGTTAAATGAGCTCAATTAAGTTTCTATGCGAAAACAATGGCAGAAAAGGCTAAATATTTCAAAAAGCTAAAGTTGCACCAATACCAAAAGTCACCTTTCTCCTGAACGAGCTGAACGTTTTGATATATGATTTGTTGAAATGGCACAAAAAGCGTGGAACGAGAAAGATGCTGAAAAACATCTGGAAGAGAAATGGATCACAGTAGTGTGAACGCTTCGTAAACATTCACGCTGATATCTTCATGGGTGTAATTTGATGGTTCTTACATATCTTAATTGGTAACATAATACACCAAATTGTTTGTTATCCAGGTACTGTCAGAAGACGCGGCAGGAGAGTTGATGCCCATTGTTGCCGGAGCAGTCTTTACTCTGACAGCTCAGCTCAGCCAGTCAGTTCTGTCTGAGCAGCAGCAGGGGGTAGGATCTGAAACGTCCTCTGGCTTTGCCTCCATCGCTAACTCAGCCCTCCACCTGATCCTTCGCAAGCTGTTGGATTTCATCCTTTGCACAGGTTAGTAATTATTTAAAACCCCATTGACTCATGAATATTTATTTTCCACCTGCTGCATGTTAGTCAAAACAAACATCTGTAATGATCTAAGGAGGTGGATACCAGCGTCTGCGTGCTCACCTATATGGCTCTCTGCTGTATTACCTGCAAATTGCCCAGAAACCTGATGAACCAGACACTTTGCAGTCAGGTATAACATATTTTTATTTTTTATTTTTACAAATGAAAGTAAACACTTTACCCATTTAACAAAATTTTACAGGAACATAATTGTTTTGTTCTTGCAGCTGGGAATGCTATGTGGGAGCGTCTCACAGCTCCTGAAGATGGATTCTCCAAACTGCAGAGAGAGAACCTGGTGATCATTGAAAGCTATGGCAAGGCTCTCATGGAGGTTGTGTGTAGGGATGCCTGTGATGGCCATGAAATAAGCAGGGTAAAGTTCAAAACGTTTTTTTCTGTGTCCTCAACCCTATACAAATGTTTTTCTTCCCAGTAATCATTTGATCCCATACTGTGCAATTACTGTACATTGAAGCCACACTGTTTATTTAACACCTAGTGCTTTTCTTTTTTTGTCAGATGCTCGCTTTGGCAGTTTTGGACCGTATCCTGTCTATAGATCGTCAGAATCAGTGGCTGCTTTACGTGTGCAACAGTGGCTACCTGCGTTCATTGGTGGAGAGTCTGAGACAAGATGATGTTGCACTGCAGAGCCTTCTCACTCCCCAGCCACCGCTCCTCAAACCATTATACATCTATGAGAGCAAGATGGTTAGGAAATTTTTTTTTTTTTTGTTGTGCATTGTTGTGTCTAAAAGTCCCAAATCTGTCTTTCTGGATTCTGATCTGTCCTGTGTGCCCTTAGGCTCTTCTAACACGTGTGGCTAAAACTGCCCAGGGAGCTGTGGAGCTGCTACGCTGTGGACTGGTGGCACAACTGATTGAATGTCAGGTGTTCGACATGGTACCTGACAGTGATTCCCACAGGTAGGGATGGAGAAACTGGCTATATTAATTCTGCTTGTATCATATTACAACATCTTTGTTTGCATTTGCATAACTGTAATTTAAGCATTTTCAACACATTCACAAACTGAGTTTTGACCAAATTATTTTAACGACAGAAAATTCAGTCAACCATTTGTTCTTTAAAGAGATAACTCAGAAAACATTTTTATTTTGGTACTTTCATTTGTCTCAAAGTATACAATTTTAGTATTCATATATATTTTTTCTTTGTTTCCGTGTGGACTCAGGGTCATGAGGGATCCTTCTGGCTTTATCCCAACTCCTATGGACCGGTACAGGCAGATTCTTTTACCAGCTTTGAGGCTCTTTCAGGTGATACTGACGTCTACGTCCATAAACCACCAGCAGGGGGCAGCGCAGGTAAATAAATGTGACCAATTGTTTTGGATTTCTACTGTTCAATTCAAGTCAGTTTATTAATATAGCGCCAAATCATAACAGAAGTCGTCTCAGGCACTGAACTACAAAAAGCCAAATATTATTATTATTTTTTTTTTTTGTGTGCGTACTAAGGAAGAAAATAAGGTCTTTTACAAGTATAGGTGCCATTAAATTCCTTTTAAGCTAAAATAATTGTTGCTTTTGACTAAAGGGCTAGACAAAGCAAATTAGGATTTGATGTTGACTAACACTTTTTTTGATTATTGAGCATGCATCAGGGTATGTTGACTAACAGTTTTTTGTTTGTGTAGGTTCTTCAGTGGCTTATAGTCCATGCTGACACCATTCAGTCTCTGCTGCGCTGTCAGGAGCTCAGTATAGGTGCTTTGCAGGAGCTCTCATTGCTCACTGGCATCATCAGTAAAACTGCTCTACCAGGTACAAAAATATCATACCAAGCAAAAAAAAATTATCTCTTGTCCTAATTTATTCTTCTTCTAATCTTTTGTTCTTATGATATGACTCAGTAAATTATGTTTATGCTCGTTTAGGTGTTCTTGAAATGGGCGGCGAGATCAACAGTGCTGCCCTTATGGAATTCCAGGGTCACATTAATCGATTCCAGGTAAGACAAAAAGTCTAAAACTTTGTTCCGTACAATACTACGTCTGGATTAATGCGTCTCTCTCTCAGCTGGTAACAAGTCTCTCCTTTCGCAGCGTTTGTGTCTGTCCTTGCTGGGCCGCTTGGCAGGAAGTGAGCGGGAGAGATTGTTAAAGCAGGCAGAGATTTCCGCACCTGGAGACTCAGCTAAACAGCAAGAAGAGATGGAGGTGGCCATGCTGCAGGTTAGACGATCATCCTTTAATATACAATACACAGTATATTACTCTTAGGTTTCCATTTACCAGTAAAAAGCCAAGTTCTCCAATTGAACACTAAGAAACATTCTTAAACGGTCTCACAGTGTTTAAAACTGTATTTATATTTTGGTCAGTTTTGTAGAGCCAACAACCTAACTTGTGATTTTCTCTGTCTTCCAGGTGTGTGCCAACATCATGGAGTACTGCCAAACTCTTTTACTGCAGAGTTCTTCTCAGGCTCAGTTCAGCATCTGTCTGTTCAGCCCGTCAGGCAGTGAACCAGCTGGCAGAGATGGAGGGCGCTCAGGTCAGTGATACATACTTTAAAAGAAGACCCGGATCAAGTCATTGTTAAACATGTCTTTTTTTTTTAGCATTTTGAAATACTGCTTTTCTTCCTACCAATCTTAGAAATTAAGAACTTTTAATTGCCTGTGTAACTTAATTCTTTCAGATGCTCTCAACTCGTTTTTTTTTTTTGTTGTTGTCTTTTTCAGATCTTTCCTCTTCTCTGCCGTCAATCGTTCACTCACGGATCCCTAGCCTTGGTCTGGTCCTTTACCTGCTGAAGAACAGTGCTGCAGAGTTTTTCCAGTTCCACCAAAGTCATCGACAAAGTCTGGGCAAGCTGCAGAACCTGGATCAGCTGCCTCCAGAGGAGCTCAAGGAGGTAATAATGAAACTGTTTTTATACGGCCCCCAAAATAGTCACAGATGGATAAGTGAGAATGTATCATGTTTAACTGTAGACTGATTTTTGTTTCTAAAATATTTAAAATGCTTTTTTGTCTACAGCTCTAACAAACGCTTTGATTTACTTATTTTAGAACCAGAGAGAGCTCTAGCAAAAAACAAAACAAAAAAAAAAACAAAAAAAAAAAAACAGTATTGGTACTATTGTGACTTTGAACATTTTAAATGTATATTTTTAGGCACATAAAGATATAAATTTGTTGCAACTTGTCTCTTTCGAGCATTTTAATGGAATTTTTTTTAAAACAATTTATTTGATATTGTATTTTTTTCTATGTAGTTGTGCCAAGGCCTGGTATCTGGTCCAGGAGGAGTGGAGAAGATCTCTTCAGTCCAGAGGAGCTTGCTTGCCAAGAGGCGGCTGGTCCAAATTATCAACAACAGAGCCAAGCTGCTGGCTCTGTGCTCTTGTATCCTTTGGTTGTTCACATGGCATCAATATTAAATACAGTACTGACCTTTTCTAACTCACTGGGTTTATAAAGTCCATAAAAACGTAGCGTGTATGCCGTCACTTTATGCTTTCTATGTTCTATAGTGTACTATTATATCAAGGAGATAAAAGCTGAAATAACACAATTGAGAAATACCTTAACTGTTTCGCAGACGTCATTGAGACCAGTTTGTTTGTGTTGTGGCGCCACCTGGAGTACTACTTGTTGCATTGCACCCCCACTGACCCAAAGGACTCCATGCTGCCTGGAGCCGGTTTGTTCAGGTCCCGCACTGATGGTAAGCAAATCATTTAAAAACTGTACACAGACAGAAGTTAAAATTGAGAAAGCTTATACTGTATTAAGAATTATTTTGAATAAACGCCAACGAGATAGTTTAAGACTTATTAGGACTACACTCACATTGGCTATAAAGTTTTGTATTTTTGTTGCTTGTGGGAAAATAATAGAGGAGCTCCCCCTTGTTTCATCAGTGTGTTAAAGCTCTCCATGCTGTAGCTGGTGGTGTTTCTGTAGTTAATTGAGAAAGGCATTATCTTTGATTAAAGACAACGTGAGGTGAGAAGATAGACTTGAAAATTCAGGTCAAAATGATTTGATTGTGAAAAGAAATCCGTTACAAGTCTTTGTTGTTGTTGTTTTTTTGCTTTCTGTGAAGACTTGCTTTTCTTTTCTATTAAAAACTACAACCAAAATAAGACACATACTAGATTTGAAATCAACTATATATAGTTATATTAACAAAAGAAGGAAGTTTTAGCTTTGTGAGACACAAACTTCTCTTTAGTCTTGATTACTGTTTGTTTCAGAGTCATTTGGCCGTCTGCAGGCCGGCGGAGTCCATGGACTTGGCCTGTCCAGAGCTAGTCAGCAAGACCTGGACCTGGTAAGTAATGGCTGCAATATGGCATTAGCTGCATAAATATCTGTTGAGTCTCTGTCTACATTATTCTGAGCTCCTCTGTCCTGTTTGCTGTGTTTGTGGGTGCAGTTGAAAGGTGACATGGCTGCAGGATTTGGGGAGGCTCTGCAAAGGAAACTGCTTGAAGTAGAAGGTCTTTACAGCCAAGTCCGCTCCCGCTACACCTTTATTCAGGCTCTCGTTCGTAGGATCCGCGGCCTGCTCCGACAGCCCAAAAGCTGAATGCAAAAGTGATCTAAAAGATTTGTAGCTTTTGACCTTTGAAGATAAACACCACCAGAAAACAGACTTTTTCATGTCCACGTTGCGGATTTGTACTAACTGGCCTCTTCTACGGGCTGCTGTGACACAGTTACAATGTGGCACGTTTGGTGTCACCATTCTAATTATGCCAACTAATAGTGTGCACGTAGTGCAGTTTGTAGAACACACTGCAGGTGTTTTTTACTTCAAATGATTGATATTCCTTTGGTTCTAATGTCTCTTTATTTTTGTGAAAATAAATCTTTTCTAAATATGTTTTAATAGTATTTTAATATGTTTTAATAGTAACCTTTTGTTAGAGGCAAACTGATAATTGTGTCTAAAATACTTGAAACTGGCTAAAAAAAAGAAAAATCAGACACTGCTTTAGAATTATGGCTAACAAAATATTAAAATGGTCTTTACAAAAAAAAAGGTGGCACCGTAACATTTTGTTGCACATCTTTTTGAGGCAGTCACTGTTGGATAAAAAAAATGTTCTTAATTAATCTAACTTACTCAAAGAAGCCACACTTGTCAGCAGCAGATTTTTAGCTGGTTCTTCCTGCATGGGCAGACTGTCACAACTGGTTACACAGATGTATAGACGTTCTACATGCATGGAGTCCAGTCACAAGAATCTGCAGTGTGCAAGAATTATTTACAGTATATGCTTATCAGCTCAGAAGCAGGCACTGATTACCTCGGCCACACAACACATGCAGTACAGGATCAAATCAGAGAACAGAACTCTGGTAACTCAAACACATGCTTCATGGGCAATTAACATTCTCAGCCTTAGTAAAGTTAAAAACATCCATAAACCTTGACCAAAAGTCCTCTGACAGTCACTTCCTGTGAGCAAACTGCTCCAGCTGTCTCAGGTTGGAGGTGGTTCCTTCTCCAGTCTGCATGTTTCAGCTCCTTCTGTTTAAAATAATTTAGATCAGGGCTTAGAGAGCCACTTCAGAATAGTCCAATATTTTGATTTTAGCCATTCTTAAGTGTTTTTAGCTGTGTTTTGGCTCATTTGGAGGACCTGTGACTGAGACTAAACTTTATAGGCAGCACATTTTGCTCCAGAATGCCTTGATAGTCTTGAGATTTCATTGTACCCTGTCCTTGTGCCAGATGCAGCAAAGCAACCCCAGAACACAAAGATTAAATCACGCCATCTGGAAGACGGGCATAAAGAGAGACTCAAAATACTTTTCATCTCTTTCTGCTGACTTCCACATTGGTGACCCTGACGTGATCCAATGTGGAAGTCAGCAGAAAGAGACGAGAAGTATTTTGAGTCTCGCTTTATTCTCAACGTCTTCCAACATCAAAACCAGAAGAAAAAAAAAAAAGGATGACAACCGTTGGTCTTCTTTTACAATAAGAGCCTACATTCTGGTGTGAAACCGTGTCCGCCACAAACTCCTTGATGTTTCAAGCCCACCTGTTGAATTCCAAGAAACCGGCTTCTAGCATGCAAAAAAGGGACCATCCGTCCAAAACGTTGATCATGCACAACAATCAAAATGTTTTAGGCCAGATGGCCAACTTGCTACTCGCAGAGAGAACCTTTTGACACCAAGGCCAAAAGGGTTCAGAAAAAGGGATGTAAGCTCAATCATCCAGGTAGATAAATAACAAAGGAAGGTTAAACGTCACCTGGACAAGTTTCTTCAAGGGAGAAACGTTTGAAACATCAAGGAGATGCTATTTATGGAACAGATCTGTTGGCAGGCTGCAGGTCTTTTGGATGAAAGTAAAGAAACTTGTCCAGATGACATGGTTTAACCTTTTTGTGTTCACCTACCAGGATGTCTGAGCTTTACAAACCCTTTTCTCAACCCCAGAACACACTGCATCTTCCAGTCAATCACTTCTAACAAACTGCAACTACTGCTTCATCTCTTTTACGGGCATGTCTGGCTGACTCATAAGCAGAAGCAAAACAAGGAACCAAAACAATCCACTTTGTGAAAGCAGCATCATAAAAAGTACAAGAAGAAACTAGAAATGTAGCTTTGACAAGCCAATATACAAAACCAGTCATTCAGACCAGACAATCATTTAATGTCATTTATTTCTTTTGAAGATACACAAGACTGTAAAGTGCGTCGATTCTCAAAACCTTTGGAAAGAGGAGTTGAAAGACACAAATATAGCTTTACATTCATATTTATCAGACAGAGGTGTTGTGCTCTTGTTTTGTATTTTTATTTTATTTGAACACTGAGAGGGAGAGACTCCAGAGAGGAGAGTGAAGTATTGATCACCGGAGCAACAGGGTGAATACTTCACCTGTCTGCACTGTTACCAGCAACTGGAAAACGTTTTCTGATTTAGCAAACAAAAAAAGTTGCACTTCTTGATTGACTGGGACGAAATAATTTTGTGCCAAGTCCATGCTTGTCATACTCTATAAATTATTTAAATAACGAGACTAATTAGTTTTAAAATCATTTACATTTGTTGCATCAGCTTGCCTGATTGTGCCATTTTTTAAAAATAAAATGAAAAATCCAACCTCAGTGATAATGAGGATCTTTGCTTACTCCATGAGGACTGTGGCAGTCATTTACACACACACACACACACACAAAAATGTTTTTATAGGCACCGTATTTAAAAAATACATGATTGCTGTGGGCCATTTTAAATACAAACAGCAAAATCCATACAGTATAATAAAACATAATGAAGGGTTATGACTTTTTCACATTTGTCAAGTGCACCTTTAATCCTTTATTTTCCACTTTCTCAGACTTTGAGGTTTAAATACAGTAATTCTCAGTATTTTAACAAGGCATTTGGAACCAATTCAACTATTGGAACTAGTTTATTTGGAGAGTAGTGGTCGTTTGTGGGTCAAGTCTGATAAAGTGTCACTCCAATGTTACTGTCATGATGTAATGCATAAAATCTTTGAACTATTATTGACTTTGAAATAATGGGGATTTAAATTAAAAAGCTGCATTATGTGAGATTTTTTTGAATAAAATTGTATCTACTAAGTAAATGGTGCAGAAAGGTTCACGTGTTTAGTGTAACAAAGATTTGCCATGTATGAAACTGAATGCATGGACTATTAACACACAATATTTCCTAGAATATCAAGATCTCATTCAAATTAGTTGTATAAACATTATATTCATACAAGAGGTAACAGAAAACTAACCACTAAAAAAAAAGTTCATTTATTTTTCCCAGTCATTTGGCACCAAACGAAGCAGTTATTTCAGACCCGAACAACTTATAGACAAACTGATCGAATGTTTTCGATTTAAACATTTTAACATTTGATTGGAGAAATAGTTCCTTCAGCATCAGAAAAAAAAAAAAAAATCTTTAACAGACTTCAGGTGGGAGATAAGAGAAGAGGAACAAAACCATTGTCCAAACATGATCGATGTGGAACCATCTTTGCAAAGAAAACGAGGAAAATACTGTAAATACATGATCATATCCAGATGTTATTTTTCCATAGAAGCAACACTTGTGGCTTATTACTGTACATAAAATAAAAATGTTTATTTTTGAATATAAACAACAAAAAAAAGACGACTATACAGAACATAAAATTAGAGCACCAGCAGACTTTAGTTTGGCTTGTCCTTTTGTTTCAGGGTGCTGTGGCTGTCATCGAGGGGCTCCATAAAGACTGAGTTTCAGCTCTCGCTCTTTATTTTTTGTTTTCTTTTAGTGCACGTGGGAAGGAGGAGAATACATCCCGAAGCTCCTCTGCTCTAGTGTTGATCAAACTAGAAATGTTTGTTAGTAATCCAGCACAGTTCTAACAGGAGAAAATCCAGGAGACAGCAGGTGTAAAAGAAAAGGCAGCTTATCCAGCACTAATCGGTCCACTTCGATTTTTAGAATCAAAAACATAAGTGTTTGCATTTTAGCCACACTCCGTCCATCTAGAACGGTCCAGAACAGCAGTTTGAAAATAAAAAACAACAACAACGACAAAAGAAAAACGCACATCCACTCCAGTTATGTGCCGTCAGGTTTGGCTTCCTGTGTGTTGTTGTTGTCCGACGTGTTGGCAGTGCTGCCGTTAGTCTCAAGTCGTGCGAGTATCTCTCCTGTCGACGCCTCTCGGATCACTTTCATCCAGCGCTGCTTCAACTCCTCAGTCTCGGCAGCAAAGTTGTGGATGAACTTGGACTGACGAAGTTGGAAGCTGGCTGGGGGGTCTGTGGGTCGGGAGCTGTCTTCCACAGAGTAACCCAGTAGGGGTATGGCACACAGGGCCTTCACATCCTGCAGGAAAAGAAAGAATCAGTGAATGATCCTGGAACAGCAGAACAGTAGTCCATCGCTACTTCGCGATTTGACTTTCACAGACTCGCTCTTTCGTGGTTTGCCAACGATTGTCAACTTTAATATTACTCACGGATTGGGACGGTATGGGATAAAAAGTTAATGGAAAAAAAAACCCACTTCGGACAGGTGCAGACATTTTGTAGTTTTCTGTCAATAAGCCCATACTGTAACACCAGTCAAAAAAACTACACTACCCAGAAGCCAACAGTGCTTCCGGTCACTGCTTTCTGCCAAAATGGAGGGAAAGTTTTTGCAACGCAAAGTCAGAAGTAACATCTATCTATGAAGCTCATAGAAGTGACAGGAAAGTTGAAATAATCCTGAGGCTTCCTGAAGCTCAATTATCCACGTGCACATCAACCTGGACGCACAGGTGGGTTTTGTTCCTGCAGGGTAGCTCTGCTGAACCAGAACCGAACTCGACTGGAAGAGAGCTGCTGGTCTGCAGAGCTGGTGAGTAACATGTATGTTGCTAAAATGACGTAGGTTGAAGAGTTTAGAACATTGTAAGAAGTGTTTCCTCTAGATAACTTGTCATGGAGGTGCGCTCATCTCAGAGATTTTTGCTGGCGGTGGGGGCGGGGAGAGACAGAGACGCAGCTGAGCTGTGCGATGTTTGTGCCAACACTTTTAAAACCGGGAGTGGGGTGTTCAGCATGAGGGAAGAGGCAGCGTGAGCATGTTAACTTTTTAGCTAGCATGCCTGTTTTGCACACTGCTAGCTTAGTGCTACGTCAGTGCTGACAGGTATGTGTGTGTGTGGGGGTCAAATTTGGTTCAGTAGGTAGGCTGCTTTTATAATGGTAGGGGACACACTGAAGAGTGTGGGAAGGGTTTATAAAGCCTTAAAATAAATATAAATACTAAAATAAATACAGGTAGTCCTCGATTTACGGCGCCCTCGACTTACGGCAACTCGGACTTACGAACGGGTGTGCGGCGCAGCATTAGCATATATTTACATGTATTTCCTCGACTTACGGCAAAAAGTCCGGACTTACGAACAGGTGCGGCGCCACGTGTAATGAGTTCCGACTTACGTTAAAATTGGGTTACGAACGGTTTGTAGGTATGGAACTCATTCGTAAGTCGAAGACCACCTGTATTTTGAGAGAAAATGTCTCATGTCTCAGTAACATAAAAATGAAGCTCTTGCAACAAAACTGAGAACCCTGTGACAGTTCAGAGACATTTTTGAAACGTCATTGTGATACTGTTTGCAACTTATTGCTGACAATCACAGCCCACTGAAATGCAGGCTACGTTCACACTGCAGGCAAATGCAGCCCAAATCTTTTTTTTTTTTTTTTTTTTTTTTGCCCATATGTAACCCATATCAGATTATTTTAATGACTATTTAAACATGAAATCTGAGTTTTTCAAATCCAACCCAGTTTTTTTCATATTTAGAGTGGTTATTCTGGTTAGATATTCATGAGTCTAACAACCTCAGGGTAGAAGCTGTTCCTCAGTCTAGTGGTTCTACACTTAATGCTCATCAACTTCCTTCCTGAGGGGCGTGAGGCAAAAAGTCTGTGTGCTGGGTGAGTGTGGTCCTTCATGATGCAGATGGCTCTCTTCCTGCATCTGGAGGTGTAGATGTATGTGATGGTGGGGAGACTGACTCCAACAGACTTCTGTGCAGCCTTCACTTCTTTGCAGAAATACTGTAGCACCAGGAACCATTCCAAATAGTGCTTTGCTTCCAGCACAGAGAGAGAGAGAGAGCTCTGCAAGGCATTACACAGCTGACAGTCAACGGGAGGTACAAAGATCAGGCTTTAGGAACCAGAGGATTAAGGCCTCGTATTTGCGTGTCCATGTCAACCCAAGAGAAGACGGCAAGCCCAAAGACGTACGGCAGCAGATAGTTTATGCCCCTGAGCACCAAAGTGCAGGGTCACTTCAGGCCTTTTATTTACTCTGCCACATCCTGTGA
This sequence comes from Simpsonichthys santanae, assembly GCA_031762415.1. Lineage (NCBI taxonomy): Eukaryota > Metazoa > Chordata > Actinopteri > Cyprinodontiformes > Rivulidae > Simpsonichthys > Simpsonichthys santanae. Next base: position 18,411,463 of record JARVLU010000002.1, on the reverse strand, counting down.
AGGTCTTCATGGCCAGTTATGAGAACAACAGAAGAACAATGCATCGCCTCTCTTTGTAAATATCTGCCCAAAGCAATTACCAATGCGATAAAGAAAAAGAAAGGGTCAAGCACCTCTTGTCCTCAATAATTCTTTTATAGATGTCTTTAAATCATTAGTGGTCACAGCTTTGCACCGCTGATAAATGAGTTCAATTTAGAGAAAATCATGAATTTAATTAATTAAAGTAACTACAGGCAGAGCCGGTCTAAATACAGTGAGACCTTTCAGCCCATGGATCTTTGAAGGCTTTTGTCTTAATCACGGAAGAGATGTCAAATAAAAGACAGGAGAGCTTGAGGACAGTTAGAGGTGTGACAATCACGAGTCCCCACAGCAGCACAACAGAGGACCAAAAGAGCAGTTTGAAGGCTCATTACAAGCATAAGGAATGTAATGTCAACCCAAGGCCACATTCTAAAATGTACTCCTCTTTCTATAGTTTATACCAAGCTGTCATAGTTCTTGTCTTAGTCATAAGAGCACCACTGATGGAGGACATGATGCAGAAAATGTGTTCTGGAAATGAGAGGTCTTTAGGGAAAGTTGATTAGAATGCTATCTGTTATTACAAGTGGACGCTTGCAGCTTTGATTTGTGTACGGTTTCATTTTGGTTTGTAAATAAGCACTCAAAATGAAGGTACAGTAGTTCCTCGTTTATTGTGTGGTAACGTGCTCGACCCCACTGCAATAAGTGAAAATCTGCGAAGTAAGGACTTCATATTTATTGTAGTATTTATATACAGGTAGTCCTCGACCTACGAACGGGTTCCGAACCTAAGGACCATTCGTAGGTCGATTCTGCCGTAGGTCGAAACCGAACGCACATCGCGCCGCAAGTCCGCATATACGGCCGTAAATCGAAACCGAAACTGAACGGGGATCGGTAACGTCTTTTTAAACACGTTTTTTTCAATGTAAAAACAACAGCTGCGCACTTAGAACACCGTTAAAATGTGTTTCCAAGCAGTTAGCTAACAAAATACTCTAAAAAAATTCAAAAAAAACCCCATAAAATGCTGCATAAAAAAGGCAACGTAAGGTGTGATGACGTCACTGGGGGCGGCGCCGTAAGTCCGAGTTGCCG
>JARVLU010000002.1:18397737-18410235 GCA_031762415.1 Simpsonichthys santanae | reverse complement strand
CTCGACTTACGGCAAAAAATCCGGACTTACGAACGGGTGCGGCGCCACGTGTAATGAGTTCCGACTTACGTTAAAATCGAGTTACGAACGGTTTGTAGGTACGGAAATCGTTCGTAAGTCGAGGACTACCCGATAGCGTTCCTACTTGGCAGTTTTTCACCCATCGTGGTGGTGTCTGGAACGTAATCCCCAAGATAATCGAGGGACTACTGTATATGTGTTTTGCTTCTGCTTTGTGCGTTTGTCGTTTCACCTGTTGAGCTCCGTAGAGGTAGAGCACCACAGCCTCCTTCTCAGGGATCACACACCAAACCTTCAGCCAAGTTTTGCCTTTCTCCAAGTACTGCAGGAAGCCACAGATAATGCTGCTGTCTGCAAACTGACTGGCCTCAATCTGCAAAGAGAAAAATCTAACTTTAAATTTAATGTAACACAGCTGGATGCTCTGCTCTATTTTTGGTTAATTTTCAGTTTTGAGATTTCACGAGTTGCACTTCAAACTATTAGTTAATACTAAACATACCTTCAAATGATATTCAGATTTCTTGTCAACTACAGTATATTCCTGATAAACAGTACTCGTACAATATTCAAACGTCACCTCAAGAATGCCTTTCTTCTTGTCCTCAGTCACTCCTTTTCCCATCAGGATCAAGAAGCAATCTTTGCAGACTTTGTTCACTTTGTTGCCGTCATATTCCAGCTGTGATTTGTACTCGGAGCACTTCCAGCACACCACCTGTAAGACGAGGAAGTTATTTCATTTGTTTGTTTTGTGAGAACGTAAACACGAGGGAAATGAAAACGTGACTCCATCACGTTTTGATTAAACCTAAATTTTAAATTCATAAATGCAGTAATCCCTTGTTTATCGCCAATTTCAGCTTGTTATGTCTTTTTCAGCTTAATTATGCTAGTTTCAGCCATTTCTGCTATTTCAACTACTATTCATGCTTTATGCTAATTTTAGCCTTTTAAGCCAATTCCACACTCATTTGAGCTTTTTCCGTTTGCTTCTGGTAGTTTACATTTCTTTCTGTCTTTTAGCAACTTTTTGGGTTTTTTTTTGGTGCCAATTTAAGCTTTTTTCTAGCTAATTTCCTAAAATTTTGTGCTAGTTTCTGCTTATTTAAACCCATTTCAGCAACTATGTGTTCTTTGCCTTTTTTGGCCAATTTAGGCATGTTCTTCCATTTCAGCACTTTTTGTTGTTGTTGTTAATTTCAGCTGTTTTTCTTGCAATTTCTTTCACACTGCATTATTGCAGGGAATGCAGTTTCTCTAGTTAGAAGTGATTTGAAATCACCTCTGAGCTGCCTATCTATTTGGTGCAAAGAATAATGTGAATTTTTAGGTGAAATTTCAGCATTTTTGTTTGACTGCATTAAACACGACAGCAGCAGCAGAACAATAACTCACGTAGCCACAGGCTCTGCAGTGATGTCTCCGCCGTGTGATGGCGTTGAAAGACTCCTTACATTTCATACACATTGTCACTTCGTTGTCACGAATCCATCGAGGGGCCCGCGTGCCCAGCTCAGCTTCCTGTTTTAGACACAAAAAAACACACTCAGTGTGACGATGCAAACCGATGTTGGCAGTTTCACCGTGTTCGGTTCTGATGAGACACTAACAGACACATGATCTACGTCCTTCAGAGCGTTCTTGAAGGACTCGTTCTTCTGCTGGAAGATCTCGATTGTCTCCTGGAGAGCCTAAAAAAAGACAAGGAATCAAATGTACAGTAGTCCCTCGTTTATCACGGGGTTTATGAGACCACACTCCCCGCGATAAGTGAAAAACTGTGAAGTAGGGATACAGTAGTCCAAGTTTAAGTTTCACTCAAAATATTACAGGATTTACATTTAAATTGCAGAGAAGAGAAGCACAGCAGGACATCAAAGGGTTAACCCTTCATGCAACTCTGCAGCACAGAGCAGAAATGTACATCTTGATCATTAAACTAACTAACAACTGCACATAGAAGTTCTAAAATAATTAAAAACAACTTTTACCACTTATTTTTTTGGGATTATGACGATTTTACAATATGACACACTTTGAATTTTAAGTTGGAAGACAAAAGTCTATCAGTGCAGCTGGACAGCAAAGGGTTAACCCTTCATGAAGCTGCTACAGCACGAAGCTGAAATATGGGTGTGGCAGAGGAGATCATGACAGGCTGCAGAGGGAGCTTCTCCCTGCACCTGTGGGCTGCACACAGATGCAGCAGGTGCTAGTCATTTAAAATAAATAATTTTAAATCAATAATCCATGCTGCTCATGTGGCTCATCCATCAATCAGCCAGATATGTGTCATATCCGCTCTTAATTTGAAAAACCACAAAAGAGTGAGTCCATGAAAGTTGAACCGCAAAGTAGCGAGGGACTATCATTGAAACATTGTTTTAAAGCTCACAAAAAAAAAAAAAGTATGACAGTATTATAGTGTCTGTACCTTAATCCAGCTGGCCTTGTCTTGCTCTGAGCTGAGAAAAAAAAAAAAAAGGACAAAAAAGCTTAAAATACACAAAAAAAATAATAATTTGATTTAAAAAAATATACAGTATACTGTAAATACATATGAACTAACCAATTCAGCCATTTGTTATGGCCAAAATGTTTACATGTATTTAGAAGCTTATAAAACTAAGAAAGAAATACATTAAAATTTATTTGAATTATTTAATACATACATGTTATATCATGTGGCAGAAATGTAAGAAATGCACAAACTGCTCAGCAGGTGACTGGGATCAGCTGATTTTTTTTTTTTTTTAGCTTACCGTAATTCAAACATCTACGTAATTATTTTAATGAGTTTGCAAATTTACTATAGCTATGCGAAAATGGTATGTACATTTATAAAGCCGTAATTCACAATGTGAGTTAAAAAATGTATAAATAGATCTAACAATAAATAAGTGGCATTTTCCCATTTTATAATTTCAGGCACTGAAAATCGTAACGATAAATATCTTTAACGACGTGGTGCACTTTTAGGTTTTGAGGTGTGCAAAATAGTAATTAGTAAACATTAAATTGTCTGGTTTTTAATGAAAATATACTGCTTTTTTCATTAGACGTCATCTGTAAAAGTACATCTACTAACAAACACGAGCATTTTGTTTGTAGCGTTTTAGTGGCAAACAGAAAACACTCTGTAACCAAATAGCATTTTGGATAATATACATAACCTATTTTATTATAAATGTTTTATTATGAATACAGTGACATGTTCATTTAAACTAGAATGAGATTTAAAAAAAAATTATGTTATCCATTAAAATCTTTAGTTGAAATCAATGAAAATATAAATAGTAGCTCAGAGTTTTACAAAAAAATATAAATCAAAATAGACCTAAAGTGTTTAATAATGGTGTAATGAAAACACAAATAGCCTAAATATTTATTAACTTATATTACTTTTGCCATTTGTGACCATTGTTTTTATCTTTTGTGACAATTATAGAAAGTAGTAAGAACCATTTTAGTTTGAATTCTGAAGATCATTTTAATTTCTCCAAATTTACAAACCACATATCTACTATAGCGATAGAGAAGTTTGCAGGAAGAGATTAGATATTTGTGGATAAAACAAACAAAAAAAACAACATAATGGCTGCCAAACTTGAGGTGTTTCTGCTTGTAGGTGTACCTGGCCTGAAGCTCCAGAGCCCTCTCCTTGCCCGACACCTGGAAGGTATGAGGGTAGTCCTCATTGGTTGTTTCCTGGACTTTCAGGCCATCGATCCCGATCCGTGTCCTCACGGTGTACTTGGGCCCTCCCAGGCTAAATTTAGGCACACAGTACAACAGCATGCTGTTGAACTGACAGAAAAATCAAAATGAAGTTGAGCTACACAAACACAAGAACTAGCAGCTTCATCAGAGCTCTAATTTCTTGCTGAAATTAAGGGGGAAGTTTAAAACTCTGCAGGTTATTGAAATGAAGCACCAGAGACACATTCTGCATAAGAAGCACTCTGAACATTATCATATGCTCTTCATTAAACAGCTCGTGTGCACAGTTTTCTTACCAGGAAGAGGTATCTCTCCATTGCAGACGCGTTCCTGGCGGCCAATTTCAGGATTTGTCCCTCTTTGATGAACTCGTTAGAAGGGTTAACAATATCCTCCTCTTCACCCAACATCTCGTAAATCTCCATCAGTTTCTTTAGGTTTTCCTAAACAATTAAAGTCCGTCTTGTCAGATGGAAAAGTCTGCAGCCGACTTTAGAGATCAGCATCTTTATCTAAAAAAGCTAAGTCTGGTCCTCTGGACATTCAAAAAACAAAACATGTTTTGTTTTGTTTTTTGAATGTCCAGAGGACCAGACTTAGATTTTTCTACCTGGATTATTGAGCATGCATCAGGGTATCAGCATCTTTACTTACAGATTTTCTAATGGCACTGTTGGAATGAGTAGCTGCTGTGGCAATAATTTCCAATGATTCTGAAAATAAATAAACATTTACAGTACAGTTATTTTAAAAGAAAAATGGGAAATTTCAGCTTAAGGATGTTATTTCCATTTACTTTCTGCATCTCTATGATCGGCGTCATCCTGAGGCAACTTCTTCAGGTAGTCTTTAAGCAGCATCTCGTATCGAGGGATTCTCTGCACCGGCTCCAGCATGTGATGCTGAAGCGTCAGACTGCCACAGATCTCTTGACTCTGTGCAGATAAAAACAGAAAGCTTAAGTCTTCCTGCAATGCATAAATACTTCACCTCATATTCATTCAACCTTTAATTATACAGGTTAGTCTCATTGAGTCACGAGGGCTCATATACAAGAGACCGGTTTGAAACAAAAACCATAAATGAGGTACAGACAAATATAAACATTCATATGAAAGCATATAAACTGAAAAGTGTAGGTGATATAAAACAAAATAAAAAAAAAAACCCAGCTACATTATAAAAATATGTAAAATACTAAAAACAGGAACTTTTCTACGTTGGTTTTTGTCATGAACTTAACAGTTGTTTAAAATCTCTTGTAGAGGTCACGGTTGAGAGCTTCAGATCTTTTTGCAAGGTGTTCCAGGAAACAGGAGCAGAGTCGGAGAAGGCCCTTTTGCCAAGTTCGGTCTGCACTGATGGGACACTGCAGGTAATGATGTCTTGGAAGCACAGGCTGTAGCTGCACTGATGACATGACATGGAGGAGATGTATGAAGGCATCAAACCAAGAAGTGATTTAAAGATGAAAATGTACCAGTGTGAGAGTCTGCATGAAGTTAACGATGACCATTTAACCAGTGAATACAGAGTACAGTGATGGGTATGGTAGTTACAGCCAGTTATGAATCTTAGCGCACCGTGTTAGACAGCATCCAACATCTGCAAGGTACTTGCATGAACATTCATGTAAATAATGTTAATGGACGGAAGGAAAGTCACAGTTACAAGGCGTTTCCTAGCATACAGTTAGACAGGATCTGTTTCTGAAAAAGAAACCCAGTTTAACTTTCAGTTTCTTTACCACGTTTTCGACATGAGGCTTAAAAGAGATGTGCATCGACCAAAATTCCCAAGTGTTTGTAAAAATCGACAAACTAAACAGGAACACCATTCATAGATACGACAGAGGGAGGGGACTGCTGGTACCAACTTCCTGTTTGAAAACAACATCCCTTTGGTTTCATCAGCATTTAGCACCAGTTTGAGTTGAAAGAAATCAGACTGGATGATGTTGAACGCAGACTGTAAAAGCTGGAAAACCGTAGCAACTGTTCTAGCTCGACAATAAATAACTGTCATCAGCATAGAAAGTAGATATTAGATAGTAAGGATGCATCAGGGATGATATGACCTATATTATTTATGTGGATTGTGAAGAAGTTGGGACCTAAGACTGAGCCTTGTGGTACACCATTACTGACAGTTAAATAGCTGGAAGAAGTACAATTATGGTGAACACATTGTCTCTGAATACCAAAAAGAAATTCATATACAGTATTCACCCACAAACTTTCAAAGCCTGCAGTTCAGTGTGTACCTGTATCTCTTGAATGATGGTTTTAAACTGAGGAGAGCGATCAATCCACTGTTTCAGGACCTCCATAGCTTTGTCAAAATTCTTAACATATTCAGCATACATTTTAAGGAAGGGTGTGAGTTTCTGAAGAATGTCTCCGATCCGAGGTGTGGACGTCCTGTGGAGAAGAAACGAGAGGGGTCGATTACTGCAAAGTGTGTATCATTTCAAGACGCACCATTAAATGTTTCACAATCCACAGTGGGAATCCAACCCAAATAAGTGAAGCTCACCATTCACCCATGCGTTTCTCCAGATCAGGAAGCAGAAACTGGCTGTGGAAGGCATGAATGGAGGTGATGTTGGAGAATATGTTTTTCACTACCTCCACAGGGAACGCGCCTTTAACTGCCTCCTCCATTAGTTTGGCGTAGAATACCTAAAGAACCATAAACATTTATGGTAAATTAAGAAATTTGTACTACCAAGTTAGAAACCAGAAACAAGATGGGGAGTTTCCTTACCTGATCCAGCAGGTGAAGTCGTGCTACGTAGGCCTTCTCGGTGTGCAGGAGCTCGCTGGCAATATTAAACAGCTTTTGTTCATTTGTCTCCTGGGGGAAATAAATAAATAAAAAGTTATTAATATGGAATTATAATTACATCTAAAATTGTTTGGTTTATTTTTGTTGTTGATCCTGCATAAATAAAATGGACTGGAAGTGAATCGATTGCATACTGATGGAGTTAGTGAAGTGATCTAATTTAAGCTTTTAGCCTGATGCTGTTATCTAAAACTAAATAGTTGGTATTTTATGGCTGAAAGTACATATCACAACAGGAAATGGGGTTTATCTGAGCTGAAAATAAAACAGATAAGAGGAAGCGTGGAGCATTGTTATAATCTAACTCCAGCCCTTAACATTTTATTTCGATTAGCTTCCTCGTTCCAATTATACAGAGCTTAGAAATAATTTAATCATTGTAGCGAACTGTGCATTCACAGCACTGGTTTGATTAACCAGCTTTCTTCTGTTGGCTGAGGTCAAGGTTCATAATATGGAAACCCTTTGTGTATTTATTCAATAGTCTTGATATTAAATGCATTTTTGCCCACTAGTTCATGACTACACTGCACAAGTTGCACATTTATTTGCACTGGTTCAATTTCTTGGTGCATTAGTCAAACACTCTTACTAGGAACACTTTTTTTTTTTTTTGGCCAACTAGTGGCAATTTAGCCCAACTAGTTGGTGCCAATGTGATATTAGTTAACTATTTTATTGCACTAGAAACACGAACCAGTGGGTGAAAATTATGCTCAATATGGATTATATTGAATAAATACACAAAGGGCTTGCTATAATTGCTGTTTGGTTGTTGTGTACAACAGCATGCAGCACTGATGTGTGTTAATAATTAGCTGCCTGGAGGCTCTCAAAACAGGAAGAGAAATTATGGAAAAAAGGAAACAAGACTAAATAAAATAAATAAAATAAAAAACCTCCATAAAGGTAAGCTTGAGTGAGAGGCATCAAAAACAGCCCTAGGGTTCATGCACACTGAAGTTTTCCAAGCATAATGACAATTAAAGTAAAATATTTCACGCTTTGTGCAATAATGAAGCATCATCTTCCTCCTAAATGCCGTGTGTGTGAGCGCCGACAGCAAACAGCCTCCCACTTCCTCATACAAGCAGCGCACGGTCAGTAACTCTCGTTAGTGCAGTCATTCTTTTAATTCAAGATACTGTTACTTACGTTTTAAAATACACTTCATTTTTGCATCTCAGTCAAACATCAGGAAGAAACTACAACAGTTTAGAGTATTTCTATTTGAAATTATACAAAAGGGACTTTTTTAACCTCTGATATTATTTATTAATTATATTAACTTTTATTATTACAGAAAAATCATTTTTGGATCAAACCAGAGTTCTGCCTTCCTGAGAAATATATATTTCCTGTGATTCTCACGATTTAATTAATTTGTTATGAATATGTTATATGAAAAGATTTAAACAATTATTTATTCTACCCATGTTTACTAAATCCAGTATGTAAACCATCACATTGCACCTCAGTGAACAAGGCTTGACTTTATAGCAGTCAAGCCTTGTATATCACTTTATGCACAAGCTCATCTGACCACTCACGATATTAAGACTTGTTAGTGCTTGATGTGTGTGTTGGGAATCACTCTCAGCTACTACTACATCACATTTTAGCCCAAGCTCTGTAAAACTGGCTGAGGTTTAGCTATTTTTGTGTTTTCAAGGACAACTCACTGGTGTGGCCATTTCAAATAGGACTGACAAGTCAAACAGCTGTAAATGTTGCATCTACTGAACTCCTTCCAATGGTTCATGATATATTTTACTAACGCCATGGACAATCAAACACACACATCCATACAAACAAAAGAAAAAAGCTAATCACCCTTTGGGGTTGGGTGGCAGGCGATAGCGACTTTAGCCTCTTGTTCAGTGCCACAGCATCAGAGCCTTTTCAAATCAAAGTTCCACACATTTCCACTAAAACCAGACTGAGGTAAAGTACCACTAAATGTTTGTTTTCATTTTCTGAGGGAGCTGTTGCTGTCGGCATTGAATTGACTCCAGATTGATCAAAATTCACTCTTTATTCCCAATCAAACTTGTGGACATCAAAACCTTTTCTTCCCCGTCTGCATCAAGCGTCTTCTGAATATAAAGTTGTCAATTTTATGAACAAGTTAAAAAGCTCTGAGTCACTCAACTACAACAACGCAATGTTATTTACAGCACAGTTTGATGCTTGATTATGAAACAAGTTTAATAAGGTTAAATTCACTGTATTTAGCAGCACGAGACACTCTCTCCCCCCTCCCCCGGCGAAAAAAATAAATAAAATAAACTGACAAAAAGCAGTTTCTACATTAGCAGGGGCTCTCTGTTGTCTTCAATACATCTGTCATTCTCACAATGTCCACTTCAGTTCAGTTTATTTATAAAGCACCAAATCACAACAGAAGTCATCTCAGAGCACTGAACAGAAACATTCATATTTAAAAATAATAATTTAACATTATTTATCTGAGGAGCAGACTGCTTTGAGTTTAACTCCATCGCAGAACTCTCGTATTGAGCAAGCATGAAGGTGACAGTAGAAAGGAAAAACTCCCTCATGAAGAAGAAACCTTTAGCAGAACCAGGCTCAGGACAAGCGACCATCTGCTTCAAGTGGCTGAGTTTGAGAGGAACAGGAAGAAGGAACAGATACACAATGGCAGGTCGAGAACCACGTTAAGATAGAAATAGTATCAAATGGGAACTATTCAATTTTAACAATTCATTTAAGGAAATGAGGTAAATTTGTCCACAGTGTAAGTCTACAGCAGCATAACAAGTCAACCCTAACTATTGTCTATATTTTGAGTTTACGTTATGTTACATGTTGCTGTGTGCTTTGCCCATTTGTTTCTGTTTGTACAGTACTTTGGTTGGACCTGTTGCTGTTTAAAGTGCTTTATAAATAAAATGGCATGGTAAGGATGTATCAAAAAGGAAAGTCTAAATCCCAGTCTTAAAACTGGACAATGTGTCAGCCTCATGGACAGAAACTGGAAGTCAGTTCCACAAGAGACAAGCATGATAACTGAAAGATCTTCCTCCCATTCTGCTTTTGGAAACTTTAGGAACCACAAGTAAACCTCAAGTCTGAGAGCAAAGTGTTCTGTTGGGAAAATATGGAACAATAAGATCTGCAATATAAGATGGAGCTAGGTTGTTGAGAGCTTTGTAGGTTAGAAGATTTTGAATTCAATTCTGAATTTGACAGGGAGCCAGTGGAGAGAAGCTAAAACTGGAGAGCTATGATCTCTCCTCCAGTTAAGACTCTGGCAGCAGCAAAGATCAGCGACTCATTTGGAAAACAAGTGTGTTTCAGCTGATTTCAGAGGTTACATAAACAGATACCTGCAACTCACACTGACCAGACAATAATTGTATCTGCTGGTTAACTGGTAATTGTTGTGTTGAACTGTGAGACAGAACCGACCAGTAAAACAAACAAACGAACAAAAAAACAACTTTTGAATGAAAAATCCATGACATGGATTTTTCATTCAAAAAGGTTTTTGAACTTGTCATGAACTCCATGACATGGAGTCATGGGGGGAGTGGTGGCTCAGAGGTTAGAGAAGGCGAGCCTGTGATCGGAAGTTTGCCGGCTTGACCCCTCGGACCAACAACATCAAAATGTAGGTGGAAAAGATGAAGAACCCACAACTGCCTCTACCCTCGTTTGCCACACTCTGGGCCTTTGAGCAATCCCCCCCAACCACCACCATCTGCTCCTGCAGGCAGCCCTCTGCTCCACAGAGAGGGCTGTGGTAGCTTGTTGGTCTATGGTTGTATCAAGAACATCCAGCGTAAAACAACTGCCAAGCCTTGGTGCAAATATAAACAAAGTCTCTCCTAAGTTCCCCCAAGTTCCTCACCCCCGAACTCTCACAGAGTTCCCTATGGCGACCCCAGAAGACGGGAGCAGCTGAAAGAAGACGAAAAAATATTTTCTTTTCATTGCTGTTCCAATTTAATTGGTGCTCACAGTTAAAGATTCAAATGACCCCTGCAGTCATGAAATCACTGCTTTTTGCTGCGTTAGCTTAAGATAATAATAAAAAAAAAAAAAACACAACTTGCTTATGAAAACAGAACAAAGCCCTTTCATTTACTGTAGAACCTGATGACTGAACAGTCTGGCACTACAGTTTTGGAGGCTGCTTCCTCTGTCAGATCGTTGTGACTGCAGTCGTTTTCATCCCTGAGCAGACAGAGACTGATCTCAACCCAAGATCTTTTTAATCTGCCAAACAACAGCCGACACCACACATTCTCATGGAATTGGTTGCTAGGGCACAAACTCAGCTGCTCCAGTGTTCAACATCTGTTCACACAAAAGCGCACACACTTTCCCCTACAGTAACCCAACGCTAACCAGCTGAGAAAATGAATGAAAGCTTGTGGATGGATGATCAGAAACTAAACAAGTCAGTTTAATTTACAGCACAAGGATGGTGAACGTACGTACCCTGTGACCTGAGCACCCTTCTTCACTCTTTTGCACGCTTTCCGTTTTAGTCTCACTGTCCTCATTTCTAGCGTGGTCCTCTGCAGCAGTCCTGTCTGTGTGTGCAGGTAAATGATCTTCACTCTGCTCTGCACTTCCCACGTCTCCATTTACCAGCTCAGCAGTTTCTGTCCTCACACAGTTATAGCTCTTTTCCTCCTCTTCTTCTTCTTCTTCTTCCTCCTTCTTTGGTTTGTCCTGCTCCATCTGCACTAGCACCCCATTAGCTGATGGCTTCTTGGCATCCTGCGCTGCGGCCGTCACAGGGGCGGGCTTGTCCTGAGTCCTGCAGGCCTCTGTCTTCTGGAAGATGCGTTGAGTTGCGCTGTAGTTCGAAGTCTTGGTGATGTGTTTTGCAGGCGAGCAGTCTTTCTTGTTTTCTGTGCTGCTGGAGGAAGAGCGGACATATCAAAGGAGGAAGTGTGTCAATCTGACGAGAACACAGAAGGCATTAAATAAGAGCTTTAAAATGCAGTAAAAGATTACAGGAAGACATTCAGTCAGTAGCTGCTCAGACTGGCTGAATGTGGAGTAATACAGTAAGCGAAGTGCTTTTGCACGTGGGTGTGAGGGTTAAAAATAAAGCTGAGGAAATGCACAAACATCTTGCTGTCCTGTGACGTAAAGCGCTGCTGTAATGCAAAGGAAGTACAAGCAAAGAAAAAAAACAAACACCTGAGCTACAGTAATAACGAGGACAGGAGAAGTATTACTCTCAGTAGATACATGCTGTCCTACTTTCATGCACAGAAAGCTCATTCAGCTCTGATCTTTACTCAAATACATGATACTTAGCAAAAGAAACATTAAATAGTGAAGAGTGGATCAACCCAAAAAAATAAGCACGCATGCGCATCATTTTATGATTCCGCTGCTCTACATCCTGTTCCAGCAGCCGTTTCCCCTGCGACTGACTCACCTCCTGCATTAGAAACAGCAGCCGCTGTCTGATCTCTGCACTGACATTTATAAACTGACACACTTAAATGCAGTGGCGGCTCCTGAGCAAAAATACTAGTGGTGCGGACATTCATTTCCTGAAACCTTGTATAAATTGCATTATATTATCTATAAAGAAATAAAATAAACTAAAACAGATATATGTTGAATGATATTTATTTTATTATTGTTGTCTTTGGTTTGTGTCTCAGCAAAGTTTTTGCCTTTTTCCTCCCTTTGCAGTTCAAGGCTGTGTTTTGTGAAAAACAGTCTGGTCAAATAAATGAGAGAAATTGAATCTTCCCAACCCCAGGCGACAAATGCACAGCTTTCTGAACTGGACTTCTAATTTGATTTGAAGTAATAATTCTGAAATAATACTCCAGATTAACACAGGTAAATGGGAGGGGAAAAAGTTCAGTGAAGTAACAAAAATTGTATGTATGTATGTGTATATATATA
>JARVLU010000002.1:18387524-18397637 GCA_031762415.1 Simpsonichthys santanae | reverse complement strand
ACATGCATGCATACATGTGTACACATTGTACTTGAGAGGAGATTATTACAGCCTCATATAAAATCAATGATGATGATGATGATATCCGAACTGGATTGGTATTGGCCGATACCCAGAGTTAAGTATCAGGATCGTAAGTAAGAAAATGTGGATCGGTGCATCCCTAGTTACAATATATCATCACCAAATAATAATAATAAAAAAAAAAAAAATAAAAAAAAATAAATAAAAAAGATTAAAGTGGGGATGGAACCTACAAACAGTTACAAGACCACTGCTTCAACCATTGACCATTGTTCCTGACCATTTGAACTATTGCTTAATTAGCATGATGGTTGAAGTTTCCTGTTCTTTGACTCTCCTCTGTTCTGGTACTCCATGTCTACTCCAAATAGATTTAAAAACAGAATATCTCCACTGTTGGTCTCAGCAGGTTTCACTGCAGCTGGTCCTGGGTTTGAGCTCTCGTCGGGTCTAGGTAGAGGTCATATCAGTGCACTAAAACCAGCCAAATGTGTCCACAGGGACAAAAATCAGACACCCCAAATGAAACTTTTATCAGACCTGCCTGTTTGGATCACTGGCTGCACGTTCAGAGCCGCTTGACAAATGCGAGTAGTTGAACGATATACTGCCCCATAATGGTAAATGTGTCAAAAACTGAGGATGAATCACTAAAAAATATTTTAAATCCCACTTAAAATTGTCAAAACTACACATACCAAAAAACAATATACAGAAAGCTCAGCAATATACGGTAATTAGGAGGAACTACTTTTTGAGGCGAATGATTTTCGCACCTATGGACTGTCTGCCACTGCTTAAAAACTGCGTCTGGTGAAATGTACATTTGGTGTTTAACTTTACTGATACAAGAGACATTCTTTGTTGCAATCGTGGGCACTGCTCAGCAGAAACAGGAAGTGTGTATAAATAGAGGAACAACAACAACAAGCTAGTGAAGCTACTCTATAAACGAATCAGTCCCAGACTGCTGATCACCTGAGCTGCATTAAGGTAAACCAATAGGTTTGGCCTCTCAGAAGATTGAAAAAAGCTTAAATAACTGTTGGGAGGCAGCACATAAAATTTAAATAAAATAAAATAACACAAACACCAAGCCCCCTTTTTCCCCCTTTGTGCAAAAACAGTACAGCAAGAGTTTAAGGATGTAAATGTGTTAAAACAAGCTGAACTAGACGAGTTGCGGTTTCGCGTCCAGTGCAAATGTCTAAGTGTCTTTAGTGCCGCCGAGTGCTGTGTAAATGAGATTAGTACATTAGTAAGCTAATTTAATTCTGGCCTCCAAGCCAAGGACTGTCCCTGTTTTCTGCTACTAGTAAACAGTTCACAGTCTGAACGAGAACGAAAAATGCACAAGGTTGCAACTTTTTTCCACACTTACAAAAATGTCACTAAAGCCTGGAAATCAGATTAGATTTCGCAATTCTTTTTTTAGAAACAAAGCTAAAAAAAAAAAAAAAAAAAAAAAAAAAAAAAAGAGCCTACAGACTTCAAGAGAAGTAAAATTTGAGTGAGCGGCATGCAGGCCTAATACAATTTTAGGTATCTCTAAACAAAACGTTGTGCCTTCCACCACTTTTACTGTGCCTCTTCCACTGTGACAGGGCTGCAGCTACAATCTAAATCTAGAATGTAAACCTGGTTACAAAATGCAAACCTAAAAGGAAGACACGGTTTTCAGGTTTCTAGCCTCAAATAAATTTAATTCTCTGGAACTAGACGACTCAGTTGTTGCTGTTACTTCATAAAATTAACACAAGCCTCTAACTCAATATGCAACAACAAAAAGGCATAATATCTAAAAAATACATTTGATCTAAGAGAAGGTTTACTTGAAGAGATCCTACCTCTGCCTCCTGGGTTTAGTCTCACAGCAGCAAATCCTGTTCCACAACTGAATGAGGACCTGCGTTTTTACTCGACCACACAAATCTCGTTTCATCTCCCCCTTAACACTCAGCTGGTCCAGACAGACTAATCTCCACTATCTCTACTCACTACAGCTGTCATCAGATGCACAATCAGTCAGTGAAGCCTGAGTGAGGACTTTAATCATGGTGCTTCTGCTTTTCATGCGTGAAAGAGCCAGTAGGAAACGTTAGGAAAGAAAAAAACTTTTAAGTCACTTTGATTACAAAAGCCTCATTGAGGGCATTTTACTACAACTTTCCTGAAGTGACAGATATTTTAAAATGTTCTTTTCTCTCATTGTAAATTGTCAATTGAGTGAATAATATTGATTCACAATTCATGTTTGCCTATTATTTTGAAATTATTTTTTTAATTTTTTTTTTTATTTTTTTTTGCAATTTAACTCCCTTTTTGTATATTTTAAATTAGAGCCCAACCGATATATTGGCAGGGCCGATATAGGTCTCACTGATACAAGCACTTCTAATTTTCACCCCTAAAATGATGGGGAAAAGCTGTAAATGTACAACGTATCCAGCAGAGGGGGCATGACGACTACTTTCAAGTCATGGCCGTTCACTTAGGTTTCACTTTCAGGGCAGCCAAAGCAGGGAGCAAATGTGTAGTGTATTTTGCTGAACAGAGCATGGTAAGTTTATTTTAACTGATCTGTTGAAAAAATAAATATAATCAACAATAATAAATTCTCGTCAATCCTCCAATCCGCTTATCATTAGTTACACGCCTCTCAAATTAGCAAGCTAACATTTAGATGACCTAGCATATACACTAAAATACATATTAGCAACATTATTTTTGTCATCTTCAATAAAATACGTTGTTTGTCTGAAATCTTTACTTATCTGCAAAAACAAAACAAAACAAAAATAAATAAATAAATAAATTTTAGTCGATACAATTTAGGCCTTCTCCATACATGACTGTTTAAACAATGAACTTGGAAGGTCATTTCTTTGTTTAATTTATATTTACAACACACTTGATAACTTTATAGGGAATAGTGGGGGATAGAAAATGTGAACGCACATTAGGATGATTGTTTTTATGACCAGTGCACGTGTAAACCTACTGTAGGATTAGGTATAGCATGGATCTGATTTGCTTAGCTTCATGGTTGCTAACAGCTGCACTAACGAAACAAGCCCTGCTCCACTTGTTCTTTACTTAGATTCTTGGGGGTGGACAAAGCTAAATACAGTAATTTCCAGTCGTTATACTGGCTATCAGCAGCCAACCTCCTAATATCGGTATCGGTGATAGCCAAAATTTCCATATCGGTCGGCCTCTACTTTGTGCACACAGTTATTTTAGCTATTCATATACCAAAATGTTCAGATTATTCAGGTGATGGGTGCTACGACTTTTGGCTTTCATAATATTTATATTGTTCAGAATATTTAATCCTATTATAAAAATATTTCCTCGTCAAAATACACAGATCTCTTCAGTCCCTTTAAAAGCATTCTTCATTTAGACATCTAAACTGCTTCTAATATAGTTTTTTTTTTATCATTTAGATAGCCTTCTGCTTCTTAGTACTTAACTTCTTTTTGTTGTTTTTTTAGATAGTATCCTGCCACATTTTGCTTTTAGCTAATTTCCAACTTTTTGCTAGCATTTTGCTTCTTTTAGCTCCTTAGTGTTTAGTTACTTTGAGCTTTTATCGTGTTTTGCTCATTTTAGCTTTTAGCTAGTATTCTACTTCTTTTAGCTTTATGAATTCAGTTTCTTTTATCTTTAGTGTTCTACCATTTTTGTATTTTAACTATTTTGTTACATTTAATTTTTAGCTCATGCTTCCTTACTTTGAACTTTTAGTTAATAGTTTGCATCATTTACAGAGTTTTGCTTCTTTTAGCCCTTTAGCTAGAGTTTAGTTCATTTCAGCTTTTACCCAATGTTTTGCTTCTTTTAAATTTAACGATTCAACTTAAGCATCCTCAGCCAATTCCAGCAGTCATTAATAACTTGCACTTACAAAGCATTTTTGTAGAAAACGTAACTTCATTAGTTTTTATTCATACTCAATTCAATGTAGGGAAAAGAAAAAGAAATTAAAGAAGATCAAGTCAAAGAAATATAGTACGCACCGGTTCTCCTCGAAGCGGCTGATCAGGTCTGACACTTTGTTTGGTTTGTCCCTTATTCTCTCCCGGGTCACAGACACAGGTTTTCCTCCTCGGTCCTCCATGTTGGATCTGAGCGGTGTTTTCTGTGTGAGGCCCAAAGGGAACGGGACTGGCGTCAGTGGGCTCTTTAGGTGTGCAGGTTTTGGAGGCACTGGGGAGAATAGAGAGAAAGAAAAAAAATCTGAATACAAATGAATGCTTTGATGATTTATGTACACAGGAAAAAATATTCAGAAGTATTTTCTATTGGAAACTGAAGAGGGCAGTATATTCTATCCCAAGTGACCCAGATGTCAGGAGTCTGAGCTCTGTTCCCATGGAGTTTCTGGACTGAGTTTACAGTAGCAGAATGAAAAAGTCGCTTCTTTTTATAATATGTGTAGAGGGATGAACTCAAATCAAATAAAAAAATAGAGGTTCACTGATCATGTTTTTCTGATTCAAGGACAATTTACACAACAGTAGCTATACAGTAAGCTGTAAATCTTTATACAGTGGCAAAAAAAAAAAGTTTAAGGAGAACTGAATATTTTGTTTCTGTTGTTTCATTGTGAGAGTACACACCTTCAGGTTTAGACGACAGCCGAGGCCTGCTGCCAGGTCCTCTTCCATTGACCCCTCCTCTGAGCCGCTTACCAGTCCCTGCACATGCTCGATTCAGACACTCCTGCACAATGGGTGTGGTGGAGAGTTTGTAAACTGGGCTGCTGCCGAGACCTGAAGGACATGGCAACAAAAAGAGAACCCATCAGTAAAAGATCAGCAGAAGATTCAGAAAAAAACAATTTTTCAGACAAAAAAAAAAAACACAATGTGGACATACAGAAGTTTAAAGATAGTTTCAACATTACAAAATATTTCTATTGTTAGCGGTTTTCTTAACTGCAGCTCATATTGGATTACATTTTGATTTGAATGATTTCTGTATGCTCAAATGAGGCGCAAGTGGAGCACTTCCTTTTGTTCTTCGTTTTAAAAATGGTGATTTTTCTGTTTCCTTTAAGTTGGTGTTACAAGAAACACAGCAAGTTTGCTGCTTCAGATGTAAAACTTGTAAGTCAATACATGCCATTAACACAAATATCTTAAATAATAGTCCAATTAAAATTTTAGGTTCACAAATCAAACGGTTTTCCTAGATCCAGATTTAAAAACAGAAAAATTGAACTGTTTTGGTTGCCCTCCAATTTGTTGATTATTTTGAGTCAATGCACAAATCTCCTCTCTTTTTACCAGGGCTGGGGGTTCCCAACCCTGGTCCTTGAGGAACACCATCCTTCATGCTTTAGTTGTTTCTCTGCTCCAACACACCTGCTTTTAATTAATGGGTAATGAATAGGCTTCTGCAGAACCTGAGGACGTAATTAAATCACTGAATCAGGTGTGTTGGAGCAGGGAAGCAACAAACCATGCAAGGTGGTGTTCCTCAAGGACCAGGATTAGGAACCACTGCAGTTAATCTGTATGTTTTTTATTTATATTTTGCAATTTAAAAAAAAAAAGTTTTATTATTTTTTTACACCACTTGATAGTGTCTTTGTGCTTTCTTTTAGGTTCTATTTAGCACTGATTTAATAAATAATGAATTTATAATTTGTATTTTGCAGCTTCAACAAATCTTATATTTTCAAACAAACTTTGCATTAAAGTAAATGGATTCTTTTCTAAAATGTAATTTATGTATTCACAAACCAATAGGGACACAAAAGTGCAGCCAGGTACAGTTTTTTGTGTATTTGGGCAATTCAAAACGAGTCGCTTCATGTTGTTTTGCTTAAATAATGTGCATGTGGGGAACTGGGGATGAGGTGTCCTGCTCAGAGACACCTCATCCCGTTGCTCCCCGCGCGCTTCCAATAGCTGCACACTGCTCCACCTAGTGGTGGAAGCGTCCAGGGTCTACTCGTCTACTTGGGCAAGTTAAACTACAACTTGTCAAAGTAGCACCTGTAGTTCAGCATCATTACATCACACCGACACCTGAAAGTGTCCCATACATGGAGCAGTTATTGCTTCAGCATCAAACAACCATCAATAGGATTATTAACAGCTGAACACAAACCATCAGCATGTGTTAAACACATGAGTTGATTATCCAGCTAATGATCGGCGCCAGTGAGACTTTTATCCAGCCAGCTGGCCACAGATGGCACAACATGAGTGTTTAGATGAACCAGACACACCGATTTCATGGAGCAACTGACACAGACACGTAGTGTTTACAGTAAACTCCTCTCGGACTTCACATACACATATGAGACTGAAACGAGCAGCCTAGTAAGGAAAATGCCCTTATATGGAGTCACACAGCAAAGAATGCATGCACTTAAAAGCTATCAGTCTATTAGTTTCCATTTAAGGTGGTTATATAAAACAGTGAATTAAGAAAAAGCACAGATGTACAGGCTGAATGCAGAACTCAATACACGGTTAATGTATATGTGGTGGAACAGTTGCTCGTCTGTAAAAAATTAACTTTTGTGCTTGTTCTGTTTATTATAAGTCAACGTGTGAGCTGCACAGAGTGAATTTTGATCTTTATCTGTTTGCCAGTTACTAACGTGCAAAAAAGTATTTTTCCAACCTTATATCACACATAAGGGGGGTGTTGACTTTCTGACAGACTGTCTTTCCTTTATCTATCTAAAAATAGATCAACCATGTGAACTATCTGTATGTTTAAACATTACACACACAAACTGGTTCTGAAAATTCTCCAACCGAGAAACCAAAAGAATGAAAAGAAGCTAACTGTTTTTGCAAAAAAAAAAAAAAAAAAAAAAAAAAAAAAAAAAAAAAAAAACTAATCTGCAGCTGCTTTATGATCAAAAAGTTGTTTCTCAAACTATAAATGTGGCTGTTGCAAAAGTCAGGAAGCATTTTGATGCATTCTAAGTAATTTAATTGCAAAAACAAGCACAAATTATCAAAGCATAAAAAAATGGAAACCCAAAATACATACATTTAGTATACATGTGGTGCGGTTCTTCAGATGCAGTTTGTTTACTAAAAAAACCATCAGTATGTGCCAAAATGCTGCTTACAGCCCCATATTTATTTTTCCTAAAGTGATCTTTATCTTACCAATCCTGAAACAAAAAGAGAAAGACTCAACCACAGAATCACAGAGTTACGGTTACTATTTTCACAGTTTGACTCTAATTAAAGGCAACAACTGGAGTAAACATCTGCCTGAAAATGATCCCACGCCGTTTGGCTTAAGTGACTTTCTAAAACAGCCCCAAAGTCACAGATGAGGTCGTCTCGACAAAATTTCTTGATAAGGTGGTTTGCTTCCCCTCACAGCCACACTCGGAGATTATAAATAAGTAAACAACCAACAAGTTGGGAGTTATTATTGGAATATGGCCTAAATTATTCAAACAAACAGAAATAAATCACTGCCTGCAAAGTGCACCTTACATGTAGCATTTATCCTGAATATTCACATTTGTTTAATTCTCTTGCAGCTATCGCCTGTGGCCAAAATGTTTTTGCCTGTGTACGTGTTCATTTGTCTGAAGTGTCAGTAAAATATCTCAAGTCAGTGGATGGATTTTAATGATTCTTTCAGAAAGCAATCATTCAACGTTTAGAGTCAATCCTGTTCAAGACGGCAACCACTGCTATGCAAATGTAGCAAACAGAAATGGCCGTAACTCAGCGGTTGCTACAGATATTAAGCTAACATTTGGTTTGGTAGTAGCTGAGAGCTAGTTGCAACACTTGCTCTGAGCACGACACATTGCACAACCTTTGCTTAAAACTTTAGTATTAACCATTGAAGCCAGCTCGTTTGTTAAAAAAAAAAAAAAACTTCTCAAGAACCATTAATTTTAGCAAAATTCTCACAAAAATAATTAATGGAGGTTTAGCGATAGCTCATTTAAATTCAGTTCAGTTTATTTATACAGTGCCAAGTCACAACAGAAGTCATCTCAGGGCACTGAACAGAAACATCCATAAATATATAATTTTTTAACACTATTTATCGGAGGAGCAAACTGTTTTGAATTTAATTCCATCACAGAACTATCTCTTGAGCAAGCATGAAGGCGACAGTGGAAAGGAAAAACACCCTCATGAGGAAGAAACCTTTAGCAGAACCAGGCTCAGGACAAGCGTCATCTGCTTCGACCGGCTGGGTTTGGTAGGAACAGATACACAATGGCAGGTCAAGAATCACATGTTAAAATATAAATAATTTCAAATGAAAACTAATCAGTTTTAACAATTTATTTTAAGAAATGAGGTCAATTTGTCCTCGAGTAGTCTAAGCCTATGGAAGCATAACAAACCAACCCTAACAATAGGATTTATCAAAAAGGAAAGCCCAGTCTTCAAACTGGACAATGTGTCAACCTTATGGACAGAAACTGGAAGTTGGTTCCACAAGAGAAGAGCCTGATAACTGAAAGATCTTGCTCTCATTCTAATTTTGGAACCTCTTGGAACCACGAGTAAGCCTGCAGTCTGAGAGCAAAGGGCTCTGTTGGGAAAATATTGAACATCTCGAATACAAGATGGAGCTAGGTTGTTGAGAGCTTTGTAGGTTAGAAGTAAGATTTTGAATTCAATTCTGTATTTGACAGAGAGCCAATGGAGAGAAGCTAAAACTGGAGAGATATGATCTCCCCTAATAACTCCAGTTAAGACTCTGGCAGCAGCATTTTGGAGTAACTGAGGACTTTTTAAAGAAGTATTTGGACACCCAGACAATAAACCATTGCAATAGTTCAGTAACTCATGAAAATTTAATTTAATCTACTTCAAGATGGCTGCCACAGCCATTCAACCTTAATCAACATACTGCAAAAATGGCTATACTTCAAGCAAGAGATCATACAAGATCTCACATGTATGTCTGCTCATAGTGCCATTTACATTTATTTGATCAAAAAGACTACAACTTCATAAGAGAAACTTGAAAGTTGGTGGAGGATATGCATTCCTTCAAGTAATGTTTGGCCTTTTACAGTCAATCATAAAGCTGAGTTAAACAATGTTTACACTGCTGTTCCAGGTGAGAGAATGAAGATGTAAACAGATAAAATCATTGTACTTGATTCTGCTTACACTCAATATTTCTGTTGATTGTTATCAAGCTAAGATCGGGTTGTTCCTGGTAAAGCGCTCGTATGGATCATCAAAGCAGTGAAAAACAGCCAGCGCTGTTTCAGTGAACTCTGCTAACTTTCTCAGAATGTCAGGGCTTGGTGAGAGCTTCTTCTCCTGGTACCGCTCTCATTCAGGCATCCTCTCATTAAAACTGTCTGGGCGTAAGTGAGTGACCGCTGCGCTCAGTAAATTACAGGCAGCCACCACCCTGCAGAAACACTTTGATTCTCCATCTGCATCCGTGTGACGAGGGAAGGAGCACCATCGCAGTCTGAAGCTTACAGATGAAAACCAGCCGAGGCGCATCTGAAAAGGAGCTCAAAGTGTATCGATGTAACGTCACTTAATGTCCTTGTATGTATCCATTTCTGCAGGAAATAAAAGTGAAAAACTGAGACCCATCCTTTTGCATGTCTGGTCTGACCAGGTCTGCTGAACAGCGGAATTTAGAAGTACGAGAACTAGTTCCTGCTCGTCTGGAAATTCAAAATGTATTTCCCAGACCCTTAAGTTAACTAACCCTATTTCAAGAATTACATGAAATCCAGAGCTATCAAATTCATCGAAGCTGAGAAGTAGGAAAATATGCCAAGACAATATAGGGACAAATCTATTATAGAGACTATTACTTCTTGCATTATAGACATTTTTCAAATGGAGGTGAGCAGTGATTTTTAAATATTCCAAGTCTAATTAAAATGGCCAAATTAACGTGACTTTCACATTATTCTTTTTTATTTGTTTGTTTTGTTTGTCACCTGGTAGTGACACACCTTAGTTTCGTTATGGAGCATTTCCAGTCATTTTTTTTTTTTTTTAACACAATACCTACAGCTATCTTAGCTTTACTGACAGAATGTGTGCATCTCTTTCCACATTGATCCATTGAACTGCTGGGACACACGCCCGC
>JARVLU010000002.1:18319757-18330463 GCA_031762415.1 Simpsonichthys santanae | reverse complement strand
GGCCAAAATCGGAATCGGCAGGTCAGACTTTGTAGAAATCGGTGATCGGCCAAAAAACTGCAATCGGTGCACCCCTACAACTAACTGGTGTGAAAATGTCACAGACCTTGAGTTGGCACTCAGAATGTGTTGGTGATCAGTCCAAGCTACTAACACACCAAATGTGTAAACTTGACTGAGATCTTGTCTTTTTTTTTTTTTTTTTTGCAGCATAAAAGCATGTGTGTAAAGTCTAAAGTCAGGGGTTCTCGACTCAGGTCCTTGAGGAACACCATTCTGCATGTTTTAGTTGTTTCTCACTCATACACACCTGATTTTAATTAATGGGTGATTAACAGGCTTCTGCAGAACATGAAGTAATTATCAGGTGTTTTGGAGCAGGAAACAACTAAAACATGCAGGATGGTGTTCCTCAAGGACTAGAGTTGGGAACCTAATGAAAGGTGGCAGTGATGAATTAATCTTGCACAAAACAACTCAAAGATAGAAAATGCTTTTAGGTAACTTTGCCTTTTACCTAATTTTCTAAATCCGTATAACCTGCAGGATTTTCATTTGACCACACCGACACGGACAGCTGAAGTAAACTCAGTTGGGCTGAAAGCGTCAGCAGCCTGCAAACATAAGATTACATCAATCTGCAAAGTACAGCAAAGGATCCTCAGCTGCGTGTTTATACAAGTAGGAGTTGCAGGATAAGAAAATTATGAAAGCTCTTCCTGTTTTAGAGGTTTAGGCCCAGACACAGTAAACTTAATAATGTGAATCAGGATCCTTGTTTCTGATTAGAATAAACAACCAAACTGGGGACAAATAAATAAACAAGGCAATCGTTCAGCTTCAGCTGCCAGTTTGCAGAATTTGAGGGTTTAGGTGGAATTTAAAGCAAGATGAGCAATACATAATAAATAGACCCCCCACCACCACCACCAGCCAGGCAGGTGGAGACCTGCCTGTGATGATGTGTAAACAGGGGCTGGAGGTGTGTTACAGCCAGGCTTTTCCAGGTTTTCCCAACCAGGCTGATAAAAGCATGAGGTCCAACAGGCCATAAAGTCATAAAAATGAATCATGGGAGAAAACTGAACATGACAGTTCACAGGGTCTTTTTTTTTTTTTTTTCCTTCTTCTTCTGGGTAACAGGAAGATCCATCAGATTAATGAATTGGAATTATTATTATTTAAACAGAACAAGCGAAAACAACAAATGAGCAGAAGGGAGCACCTCAAGCTTCACAGACTCACCTGCAGCTTGTCGCTCGTGAAGGTCCAGACTTCGTTGCTTCCTCCGAAAAGCCACCCGGTTAAAACTGTCAGACTTTGTAACATCCATACCAGCTGAGCGATCTTCCGTTCAGATGGCTGAGAAAAAGTAAAACTAAACTAAAAATAAAATACATAAAGCGATTGGAAACGGCTGAAAGGTTTGAGAGACTCGCGTCTCTTCCTCCTCGCAGTAAATCCACTAATCCAGGTGCGGTCCCATGCAGCTTTGATCCCAACCACGAGCCGGACCCGAAAGCCCCCACCCACTAGAGGACGCCCAGGAATCCGCCGGGATCCGGTAAACTGAGAAGTTGGTCCTCTTGATCCCTCCACGGTGTCACCTTGGTTGGGGTGTTCCTCCGAACTCCGCCTCTCTCTTCAGGAACCAATAAAACCAGAACTCATGGTTCTGAAACAAAGTTCAACTTTCAAACTTGAATAGGTTCTTATTTATGTGCGAGAAGTCTTCCAAATGCACTGAAAATCTTAGAAAAAAACTAAAAGTCAGAGAGTTTCAGAATATTTATGTTGCATACTTGATAAATACAATAGATGTACTTGAATTAGGGACTCACCTTCTACACATAAGTTTTTTTTAAATATTTGTTACTTTTTGAGAAAAGCTTCACTACTTAAATTATTGAAGCTTGTCTTCTAAATTTATATTTATAAAATTACTGTGCATAAAACCTCCTGAGACCCTGTATCCTAATGTTGAGGACAATGGTTATAATATTGTCTTCATTCAGGAGGACTATAGTTTGAGTTTAATTTTTAAATGTTAAATCAATCACCCATTTATGTTTTTAACTACTAATTGCTCAAAACATGTTTGTTTTTATGTTTATGCTGTTCTACTATTCCTAAATAACTAATGTTCTTGAAAATAAACAAGCAAAAGCTAAAAATAAAACAAATAAAATCTGGACTTCTCAGTATTTTAAAAAAAAAATTACTCAATAAAAATAAAATGACAAACTTCAAACCTTTTTAATGAGGTACTCCAATAACATTAAAATTATTTGTACAGAGACTTGAATATGATATGATCGGAACTACGGCGCTTAAATCATATCCATCTGATAGATTCCAGTTTGCAAATGTAAATAATGAATTTTCATCATACACCAAAGTTAGTCATGGAGTTCCTCAAGGTTCAGAGCTTGGACCAACATTCTTTACCTTATGCTTCCATTAGGTAATACTATTAAACAACATGGGATAAATTGTCATTGTTATGCTGATGATACACAGTTATGTTTGTCCATGAAACCTAATGAATCCTAAAAGTTACTTAGACTACAAGCATGTCTTAAAGACATAAAAACCTGGATGACCCTTAATTTTCTGCTTTTGGATACAGACAAGACTGAGGTTTTGGTTTTTTGACATGAGCATCTTAGGAATTAAGTTTTCAGTCTTTTGCCCTCTTTGGATGGCATTAATCTGTCCTCTAGTTCTAATGTTAAAAATCTTACTTTTGATCAGGACATGTCTTTTGCCCCCACATTAAAAATGTTACTAGAACCACATTCTTCCACCTGCGTAATATCACTAAAATTAGAAACATTTGATTTAAAAATGATGCAGAAAAACTGGTTCATGCATTTGTCAAGTCTAGACTGGATTATTGCAATGGTTTGTTATATGGGTGTCTAAAAACTTCTTTTAAAAATTCATGAGTTTATCCAAAATGCCTCTGCCAAAGTCTTAACAGGAGTTGAAGAGATCATCTCTCCAGTTTTATCTTCTCATTGGCTCCCCGTCAAATCCAGAATTTAATTCAAAATCTTACTTCTAACCTACAAAGCTTTCAACAACCTAGCTCCATCTTAAATTTGAGATCTTATTATTGACAGACTGCAGGTTTACTTGCGGTTTCTAGAGTTTCCAAGAGCAGAATGGGTGGAAGATCTTTCACTTATCAGGTTCCTCTCTTGTGGAACCAACTTCCAGTTTCTGTCTGTAAGGCTGACACATTGTCCAGTTTTAAGACTTTCCTTTTTGATGAATCCTATAGTTAGGGATGGCTTGACATGCATCCTTAAGCTTAGACTACTGGAAGACAAATTGACTACATTTCTTAAAATGAATTGTTAAAATTTAATAGTTTTTATTTGATATTATTTCTATCTTAACATGTGATTCTCGACCTGCCCTTGTGTATCTGTTCCTCTCAAACCCAGCCGGTCAAAGCAGATGGCTACTTGTCCTGAACCTGGTTCTGCTGGAGGTTTCTTCTTCATGAGGGAGTTTTTCCTTTCCACTGTTGCCTTTGTGCTTGCTCAAGATGAGAGTTCTGCGAGGAAGTTAAATTCAAAGCAGTCTGCTCCTCAGATAAATAATGTTATTAACTTACTTTATATGTACATGAGTGTTTCTGTTCAGAGCACTGAGATGACTGCTGTTGTGACTTGGGGCTAAATAAATAAGTTGAATTGAACTGAACTGATAGCATCTCGCAACATGACAGAATTTGCTTCAAAGTGGCACAAATGGGCTTCCATACAGGCAGCTTATGTAGCCTTTAACCAAAATATAATTTGCAAATATGCAGCCTTAACACTTTAACATTTAAAAAAGGCAGTATCTATTAAAAAGATTATTTTATAGTTACTTTGTGATGCTAACAGCTTTCTACTTATTTTTCCACTTTTTTTTAAATGCATGTTAAGCTTCACAGTTATTCTGAACAAACGTTGGCCGATGTGTTTACATTTTGCTATAACATTTACCGTTGCAGTGAAAACTGTTCCGTAGTTTAAACATATTAAACAGAAGCCTGTGAAAAGAGCCAGTTTGGTCTTAAATGTGTAAAACACACAAACAGGATGTTCACATCATCAAATACTTTTCTCTGAATTTACTACTGAAAGTCTACAATTAATCTCCAGTCTCCAGTCTGATACTTATTCAAACCATCTTTTTGCTTCAAAACGTGCTTCACACCTTCAATTTAAGATGACGCAGAGTTACAGACATGAACATTTTAGTCAAATTGATGTTTTGCTTCTTTTCAAACTACCTAGTTGCAGTTTGGTGCACAAAGTGACGCTGCTTCTTTGTCACCAAACTTCATTAAACAGAAAAACAAACACAAAGGCCAGAATATTTTACTTACATGTGGTAACCAGTTTAATACCTAAATGATGGAGAATTGGTAAACCCCATTACAGCATACCATTCTTTTAAACCATAATTCCTTTCAGTGATTAGATGCATTTCTCTCCAACTACAGTAATGCAAACACATCGGAGTCGATGGACCTGCAGGAAGTCAGATGACACTTCCGAGTACACGTTTTCATCAGTCAGTCGCTGCAAAGGCAACAATCTATACAGTTAAAGACAAATCAGACACACACGCACACTGAACAGGAAGTCCATTGACTGTTGCCACAGAAATGATGTCATTACACCAATACTGTCTATGGAGTCCAAAGTTTCTTATTTGACAAGCATCAGTGCAGTTTAAAACAAGAGATAGTGATGTTTATGAAAACTACAGAAAGGTGGAAACTGCAACGTAAATGCCAGAATTTAGATTTTAGCCTTTAAGAAAGGGAAATATTTAGATTTAGCCACCAAAAACTTATGTCTGATAGTTTGCTGGCTAATACACAATGATAGTAGTAAGAAAAGATCAATGTATCCAGATCAGCCTACTTCTACTGTATTGCTTTACTGTGTGGTGCTTATTTGTGCTTGTACTGTACTGCATTCTGTTTGGTGGAAGCACAAGGAGGCGGCTAACGGAGAAGATGTGAGAACAAGTGTAGCGCAGGATAATGAAAATGTCACTCTGGATGTTACTTCCATCTGTCGTGATAAAGGGAACTGCAGTGTAGAAACCACTCGATGCGAATCCCAGAAAACAATGAGAGGAAGACAATGTCAACATGACAGTAACAGCAATTCAACACTTTAACTTTTGTTCACTCAAACCTGTGCAATTCAAAATGGAAACAAAAAAAAATCTTGTCCTCAAACACTCAAACGCTATTCTGTCACAGTCTGTGAGATTTAAGCTTTAAGCTCTTGTAGAAAAACAAACAAACAGTTAAGCAGTATAAAAACACTATTTGTGCAACTGATTTGAAAATTAAAATCTGTTCAAACGCAACAAAGGTCAAAGGTAGCTGAAATCCATCCATGATCAAACATTTGTTTTCAAATTAAAATGCTTTTCTCCTCAAACAACTGCATGGAAAATGAGAATCGGTTTCATTATGAATAGTTAAACTCACAAAAATATAATTATTGATGCTGTATGTTATGGTTAGGTAAGTGTTGGAAAAGAATATCTGTAATGTCTAAGTTTGGTTGGAAAGAAAACTGACCATCCCACTGCAGAAAAAAACAAGTCTCCATTTCCACCTGGCAAAATAACAGAAACATGAAGATAATTCTAAGTACAGTATATGAAATAAATAATAAATAGACAATAAATTATTAATAAATAGTTTGTGTTAGGAAAAAATCCCAGTGCAGTGTCACTCAGTTTAGTCTTGTTTTCTGCTTCCATGGCAGGAAGTCACTTCCACAGATGGAGGAAGCACGTCCTCCTTCTCCTCTGCAACCCAGGGAACCAGAGGGCCTGCCAGAGCCGGGCCACGTAGAGCTTGGGGAGGGGACAGATTCCTGTAAGCACCGGGTTCCACTACTGGGCTGAGGGAAAAGAAATCCCTCATCCAGGATGTCTCTGCCTCCGAGTGACTCCTGCGAGACCGAGGCTGGGGTTGGGGCTGGAGCGGCGTCGTTACGTACCCGGAAAGTGGGGCTGGTGGGCCAGGCAGTTACGTGGGTCACAGGAGGAGAGGAGGCTGTGGCTGCTGGACACGAGTGTCTGGTGTTCCAGGAGCTCTGCCACATGTTTACGACTGAAAACAGACAGAATCATGAGAAGAAGAAAACAAAAATAAAATAAAAGGCTGGTCGTTTATGTGCAATGAAAAGAAGCTATAGAGAAGAATAAAGTTATACTGTATACAAGTAAACAATGCAAAAAATGACATGCCTAAAAAATAATGTGGTTTTCTGAAGGAAAGTAAAATAATTTAAGGAAAAAACAGTTTAGTTTTCTAACGAAGGGCTAGATAAAAATAATAATAAAAAGATAACCGGCTGCAGGGTTAGCTGAGCTTAGTGCAAAGATTAAAAACAGGAAAAGTGAGCCTGACTGTTGGTATAAATGAGCAAAAACCAGAGATTTTTCATCACACACTACACTTTCAATTGATCAAAACTCAGCAAATTATTAATGTGCAGGTAGATTGAATGAAGCAAGTTGTTTCTTAGATTAAGGAAAACCATTTTTTTATTTTTACTATGACTATCTGAAATAGTAAGTGGTTGGACCGTGCTTAAACCTTTCTCACTCAGTGTCTTTCAACTAAAATCAATGAGACAAACAAAATAAACCCAAACAGGACAAATTCAAGATGATGTTCAAACATTTTGAGACCTATTCCTAAGACTACCAAGCACCCTGGACAATATTTATGTACTGTTTATTTCTTATGCAAAATGTAAAAAAAAAAAAAAAAAAAAAAATGCCAAACTGCTAAATGTATGTGCCAAAAAAGTTTTACATAATAGCTATTGTTTGTTTTGATATTAAAAAAAGCCCTAGTCAGCTGTTTGAGACCATAAATCAAAGTTTGACCTATAACATTGACTATACAGTATATGTTGTGTTTTTGAAGTCTAGGCTCATGAAAAGAACCAAAAACAATGAAATAAGCATGTAGACAAAGCCACCATGCAAGGTTAAGCATGCAAAGTGAAAACCTCTTCACTCCTTCACCCAGTGACATGTGCTGTTGCTACAGTAGGTGTTTCAGTCATCCATTACTGCGTTTCGCACATGTGAAGACCGAGAACATGCAGGACCAATTATATGGATGCAGGAGTTCTGCTCTAAGAAATGTGGAGAAATCAGCAGGTTCTCTAACTCGTTACCTGCGGCGTAGGGAGGCTCTCCCTCGCCTTATTTGTGGGGAGAGTGACGGTACTGAGACAGCAGGCTGCTGACAATCTACAAAAAACTGATAAATTAGACAAATATACAGAGTGGTGATAGTTGTAGACAAGACAGAGAAAACAGGGTGGACAAGACAAGGGGAGGTTTCAGCTTAGAGGAAAAAACAAAACAAAACCTAAAAGTTACTTTCATACAACAGAACTAGACCCTGGTCTTTGCTTTACATCAATCCTATGAAACAAATATTGTTAACCTGTTTTATGTGAGCACTATGACTGACTATGTTAGAAATCAGACTGTGACATGGACACAGTTACACAGAAATATCTTCAGTTCAACATCTATTTGAATCCTACATACAGGAGGAAGAAATGGAACAAATCCTTAATAATTTAATTATGTAGAACTCCAGAACATCCACTTCATGGAGCCACTGCATTTTTAAAACATAATCCCGTTTTCATTTATTAGACACTCAAAACTCTACATTGCCATCTAGTGGAAAGTTGGTTACACTGCACTTTAAGGAAAATCCATTGTTTCACTCAGTGGTAAAATCAAAAATGGAGATGCAACTGGTTCACATGCTACTAAAACATGAGCTGCTCTAGAAAACACTTGCTCTGAAAGCAACTAACAGGAGTGATGTGACAAATTAGGAATAAAAATATTCCAAGGTGTAATTCACAAAACCTTCCACCAAGTGGTGGTGTTACACACCTAACTAAAGATGACGCTGCAATCATTTCTGTTTCCTGTTTTTCCAGTTTTAAACATTTACAGTACTCTTGAAAGGACATAAACCAGACCAAGCTTTAAAAAGGTGAATATTTTTGACGAATTATCTCTGATATTAAATTATCATCTGTTTCTTAAAAAGATATCCTGTTCGGTTTGGGTTAATTTTAAGATGAGGCTGTAACTGAGCACAGTGTCAGCAGTTCCTCCCTGAGTGTTGCTGCATGTTTGAATCAAACATAAAATCTGTTTTTGTCCCATTCTTTCTGTGTCCTACCTTTGCCTCTTTTTGTTGGCTGGTGGGCGTGATGACTATCATTGATCTTCCTTCTCTGAGGGAAAGGGGATACTGTCATGGCTGCAGGAGCTGGGCCTATAAGATATGGGCTGTTGACCGGTCTTAGATCAATGACGCATCTGAAATCTATTATTAGCCTCTCAGAGTCTGCAAATGGCACTTAGATTGAGTTTACAGTAGCCCATGTTTGACCTAGAGGGATTTGGGGCTTTAACAAGGCTCAGGGAAGTGACGTTGGAGAATGGTCAGAGTGTTTCAGAGTTGTGGAGACATGTCTGCGACTTACTTTAGGGGGGCTGCTTTTAATCTTGGGCACTTTAGCACCTCGGCCACGGTGAATCTGTTCATGATCGAACTCCAGGTCTTCAAGACGTTGGGTCAAGGCCAGTTTCTGCTGGATGGCCATACGGAGGAGCGAGTTCAAAGTCTTCTTCTCATCCTCTGCTGCCGCGAGCTGTCTCTGCATCTCATCCAGCTGCGTAACATACTCATCACATCTGCAGAGAAACACCCGCTAGCATCTTCCTTTTTCACATTTTTTCTCTCCATGTAATAAATATATATTTAGTGTGTGTGTGGATTGTCTCTTACCGTGTGGCAAACATGGCTCTGAGAGAGGAAAACGTGGCAGCATCTTCTTTTAAAGCCTTCAGCTCATTCCTCAGCTTCATCATGGTCTCTGTCACCATCGCCTTTTCATTCTCGTACTTGCTCTTCAGGTTAGCCAAAGCATTTTCTGCCGTCTGCAAAAGTGGGCATTACGTTTAAAAGAGTGTTTCTTCTAAAACATTTTATGACTAAGCTTTAGACAAAATGATTAGCTTTTACCTGCTTATTGGCTTTGAGCACCAGCCTTAGCGTGGCGATCTGTTCTCTCTTGGTACTCAGCAGGGACTTGAGCTTCAGAATCTCCTCCATACAGGACTCCTTGTCTTTGTCCAGCATCGGTGCCAGCTCCCTGGCAGCGGCTCTCTGCCTGGACAGCTGCAGCGAACGATCAACAGCTCTCTGGAGATGTTTGATTTGGTCTCTGATTATAGCATTTAGGTTGTAGAGGTTCATTGGCTCCTTTCGCAGATCCCCACCTGCATCTGTGGGCACTGGAGAAGGGCAACGAGAGATGCTGATGGTCGGGGACCCTGTGATATTGCGGCTGGGGCTACTATGGCAGGATGAAGAGTCCACTGAGTTAGTCGGCGGCTCACTGTGGTGAGTGCATGGGGAGTCCAAAGGACTGCGCGAGGGGTCAGGGGAGCAGGATGCAGATGCTGCAGCGAGGCGTCGTGTGAGGCGAGGGGACAGCAAAGCCCGAGGGTCGTCGGAGCCTTTGAGGCTTCCGCTGCGCGTGATGCGGCTCTGGCGGTAATAGTCCAGCATGACGCGGTTCGGCGTCTCGTTGTTACAGAGACAGACGTGATGGTAGAGCTGTGCCAGCTCCTCGCTGAACGTCACCAGCTCATCCTGCGCTGCGTTCAGCATGCTCTGACTCTCTGTTGCAGTGCTCGTCGCTGCGCGGAGCTCGGCCTCCAGGCTCACCACCCTTTCCCTGCTCTCACGGTAGCTCCGCTCCAGATATGATATCTGAGAAGAGACGTTATTTAAAGGTGTGTGAGCTGCTGATGAACAGCATGAGCTAATTGTGACTTTGACAAACCTGTTCACTCAGAGCCTGGACTCTGTCGTCACTGTGACACTCCACCTGTCCCTCCACCTCCTGGTTGTACTTCTCCTTTAAGGCCTTCAGCTCTGCTTTCAAGTCAATAACCTCCGTCACCGCCACCTTGTACTTACACTCCAGGATCTCAAACCCGTGGACATCAAGGTTGCGGTGAGTGTGGGCTGTCGGCAACAAGGAGCCACCATCAGGTTTCTCACTTTCCTGTGGGTCATCAAGCTCTTTGTCTCCACTGAGGTGTTTCAAGGCGTTTACGTGCTCGGTGAGGCGATGGACGCGTTCGCTCTGCTCCGTCAGAGCGCCCTGCGTGTGCTGTAACTGAGTCTGAGACTCCTGCAGGTTCATGAGCAGGGCTGCCTTTTCACGCTCCACCTACAAGATGGACAAATAACATGGGATTATATGTAGATGTCATGTTTAACTGGGTCCTAAAGTGACGTCTGGGAAGCAACTTCAAGAAACTACACCAGTGCTGCAGATGGGCTTAGTTATAAAACAGCCCAACCTCCATGACCCATGTGTCAACATTATTACCATGATAAAAATGACAGAGGATTAGTGCTCTAATGTCAGTTTACTTAGCAAATTAATTTAATTGCACAACCTAGACTGCTTTTCTTAAGAATGGGGATTTTTTTTTTTTTTTTTTTTTCATTTAACCTTTATTTACCCAGGTTAGTCTCATTGAGCCATGAGAACTCATTTTCAAGAGAGACCTGTTAGGGAGCAAATGGTGGGGGTTAAGGG
>JARVLU010000002.1:18309364-18319657 GCA_031762415.1 Simpsonichthys santanae | reverse complement strand
AGAGAGACCTGTTAGGGAGCAGATGGTGGGGGTTAAGGGCCTTGCTCAGGGTCCCAGAGTGGAGCGAATGAGGTGTTATCGGTACCGGGGTTTGAACCGGCGATCTTCCGATCACAAACCCACCGTCTAACCACTGCTCTACCACTCCCCCTACTGCTGGATTAAAAGACATTTTGTTACAAGTAGTACATATTTATATATTCATAGTGTATATTCGGGCCGCTGTGGTGTAGAGGTAGGGCAGCTGACTTGGGACCAGAATGTCACAGGTTCAATTCCCCACCATGCCCACATGCTGTGTTGCTCTTGAGCAAGATACCTAGTCCCCAACTGTTCCCCAGGCACTCACATAGCTGCACGCCGTTCCACCCTTGTGTATCTCATGTGCGATGGGTTAAACACAGAGCACACATTTCGTCATTGCATGGAAACAAGACAACACGTAGTTAAAAAAAAAAAAAATCTTAAACCATCTCAAAAATAAGTTTGAATGAAGTAATAATTAAAAAAATGAAAACAACTCCATGACAAATACAGCAAAATATCTCAATTTGCTGCGTTTCTAAAGCCACAAACTCTCAAAAACAGTGACTAGGCAGAAAAATTGTCTGACCACCAAGCTCCCATGACCCCAGGGTATAAAAACAAGCAAAACACCAAGATTACTTAAAGGCCAAAACATTAATTAAATAAAAACGTAAAGAAAACAAATGTTTCTTAAGCTGTCTTTTGAAATCTCCAACCAAACAGACACATTTATTAATCAAAGTTTGTTCCACAGCGGTGGGGGCACTAAGACACCTCCCCAACATCTGTAGTTGTTTACATGATTTATGGCACCTTGAGTGAGAATAAAGACAGATTAGTTCAGATAAATACTCAGGTGCCGATCATGAAAATCCTTAAAATCAAACATGATTTTAAAATCAATTCTGTGGTCAACAGGAAGTCAGAAGAGAGACACCAGCACAGGAGTGGTAATGGCTCTTTTCCTTTTACCAGTTAGGAGTGTAGAAGCAGAGTTTTGAACCAGCTGCATATGGAATGACAGACTTTCTGATGTCAATGTCAACAAAAAACAGATAATTATTATTATACTATTATTGCTGAGTTGACCATGTCTTTTAGCATTAGTTTAGTGTTATATGCATTTAAGAATATTGTAGTCATTGGGTCCAAACACACATGAGCTTGCACTGAATGAACGTGTTAAAACCATGCCTCTTACAATGGGTTTGGATACAAAGTAGTATATCTGCATTTTATTATGAAATAAACATTTATTGATTATAGTTAAATTTGTTTTAGTTTAAAAAATGCCTCCTTATTGATTTTTTTAACTAAAATGTAATTATAGAGAAACTGAGCACAGCAATTATTTCAGCCTCTGCAAACTGAAATCTACTGTGGGAGGGATGATCGGTGGGTTTTCTAATCTGCTGTGAGGCCTTTTCAACCCACTCAGCAGCTCCATGTCATTTAAAACAGTTTAGACACTGGTATTCAGGTAGAATCTTAAAAACTGACACTCATTGCCAAAACAAGTTAAAGCATTTCTGCTGCCGTACATATTTGATATTTCCATTTACACTCTGATTTAATAATGAACAATTTCTTGGTGACCAACCTGCAGCAGCTGCTGTTTGAGCTTCTGCATCTCGGACAGGTTAAGCTCGCTGAACAGGTCTGGGACGAGGCCTTCTCCTTTCCTGCCTGCTCGGTACTCCCCGTTCATCTTAGCTAACCCTGATCCATTGTGGAGGTGACCGTTGCAGCGGTTGCAGTCTTCGTTGTTGCCGTTAGCGGCAGGACCAACGCCGCCGTTAGAGCCGTTGGTTCCGTTGGTCTCCTCGGGGAACTTAAGACCCTCAACGCCGGTGACAGTGAGCGCCAGATGGGCCCCCGCTCCGTAAACGCTGTCGCTCAGGCTGATGTGGTGGGCCAGTTCTTTCCTCAGATTGTTCTTCTGCTCACGCTCAGTTTTCAGGGCATCCAGGGCTTCCTCCAGCTGACCCTCAGAGATTTCCTTTAAGCGCAGTGCGTCTTCCAGCTGGCTGTTAAGGAGGACAGTCTCCTCTTCCAGCACCTTGATTTCATGTTTCAGTCCCTCGTACTCCACCTGTGGAGGGAGAGAGGAGAAAACTGCGTCAGACTCTTTTTTTTTTTTTTTTTTTAAACAAGGACTAAACTCCAAGCTAAAAACAAAGCTAAAAGCTTTTTCCTCTCCTTATGTAGCATAATTTTAACTATCACACCTATAAACCAGAGGGGATGAAATAAAAAAAAAAAAGTGGTAAAATTATGATACATTTTGATTTTAGTATCCAAGCAGGTAAAGTCGCACAGTTTTACATTCTGTGTCATAGAAACTATTAAAATATCCTAAATAAATTATGCACAGTTTTCTTCCTTGTATTGATTAATTTGTCCTTAAAATTAAAATTTGTGCGTAAAATTTTTGAATGACTGCCAACAATCCCATTGGTTTGTTTGCAAAAACAGCTGAAGTGACTGAAAGTAGATCAATTCGATCAAGAGCTATTTGGGATTAAGTCCAACAGTTTTTATGTGTTAAATATCAGATTTGCTTAAGCTTGCAGATAAATGTGCTTTGTTTAGATTGAGTGCAGACCCGCATTTCAGAATTACATGTCAATATTTTTGAAAAACTACTGCAGTACACTCTTTCATACCACACTATTCAATAGAGTTCAGGATACGTTTTTTTTTATGTTTGATTTTATTCTGGTATCTTTAACAAAACCTTTAAGATTTTAACGCAATCGGCAAAATCTTTTCAACATTGCTCAAGCGTCCTTGAGAGCCCTCCTGGCTTTGTCCCTTTTTCTATTTAAAAATGTATTCTGAAAAAGGAGAAGGGGGCGCACTCCAGTAGCAGCAGCAACGTGCACTCCTCCCATCTTTCGGATGGCTGTACAAACATAATCTCACTGTATTTTGGCACAATGATAATGAAGCTTATTCTTATTCTGATTCTGATTCTGAACATGCATAAGCCAGTCATTGGTGTTCAGATAAATTGTTTTAACTTTGTTTTCTATATTTCTATAACTAAGCTTATATTTATTATACTGAAAAGAGCTATACAAATTATTACAGGAAAACATTACTGCCATCCATCAAATGTTTTGTTTCGCAATTTAAAGTTACTTAAGTTTTATGATTTGGTTGACTATAATAATTCTCTTGGTATTGTATAAAGCTCGGAATAACACATTACCCTCAAGTATTCAAACACTTTTTGTTAAAAGGAAAAGTACTTACAATCTTAAGGGAACAGATATATTTGTTGTTATGCCACAGCACAGAACTATAAGAACAGGTTTACTTTAATCCAGGGAATAGGTCTGTGGAACGGTTTAAAAGATGAGATTAAAGCTGCAAAGTCAATGTCTATGTTTAAGAAAATAATTAAAACTAAATTTCTAAAAAAAATCTATAAGTTGGTTTATATCCAAATTACTATATACTGTATATGGTAAAAAATGATAAGCTACAATTTATGTTTTTTTTTTTTTTTTTTTTTTTTTTTGTATCTGATTGTTGTCCGAACTGATTGTCTGAATTAATTTTGTTTGAGGTAGGAGCAGATGTTATAAGATATTTTCTTCTTCTGCTTCCTTTCATTTCATGTATTGCTTTATATTTCATGTGGTTTTGTAAATATTTTTGTTTTCTATGTATTTCTATGTATTTTTCTGATCCTGCTTCACTGCTTGTTTGGTGCCTAAAACCAAACCATTTGCTTGGTCTTAGTAGCAGGATAGTTGTATGCGTGACTGACACAACTGCACAACATCAGCAAATGAGAGAGACAATACTAGGCATAAAAAATAAAGAACGGATATGCCTAGAAATAAAACTTGAACTTATGTGTAGCCACATTTATAAAAGTGACTCAAAGCAAAGCAAAGGCTGGCGTTTCATCTCCAAAAGCGATGACGCAACTTTAGGGGATCAAATTTACTTGTGAGTGGTAAAATGAGAATCCCATGTCATGAGTGAGTGAAAAGTTACACCTCAATGACACGCTAACTCCAAAGCTGTTACGAGTACAAAATGTTCATGGCAGTGATGTTTGTGCTAACCTGGTTCTGCTTGAGTGTGGACACCAGTTTCTGCAGCGTTATGTTCTCCTCCTCAAGCTCTGTGTAGTCTTGAAGCAGCCTGGTCTCCCTGAACTTGTACTCCTTGATCTCCTCCCTCATCCTGCTCCTCTGGAGTTCCAACATCTCGTTACTCTGGAGCGCAGGGATAAAAACAGCACGAGTTGTGAGAAGGAATGACAAAATATAGTCTATTGTTGTAAGGATGATAGTTGACATGGACAATAACACACAGACTATGTCTTAAAATCTGAAATTTTACATAACTAAAGTCATATATCTATGTCTAGAAGGAGTCATGTGGGTTGTAGAAAACGTGAGAAAAATTATCTGTTCTCTCACAACAGAATACAAAAACTGGGAGGTGCTATACATAAAAATATTACAATTTTATTCTTGTTGCAGAGCTCCCTGCAGCTCCTCTGCAGCCCTCTGTGCATGCTGTTTGGAAAAACTGCTGACCTAGAGACAGTGTCAGGAGTGAGCCACACCAGGAGGGGGTAACTTATAGAGCTAAGACACATAAAACCTCCCGAATCGTCTGTGTGTGAGTTTGTGTTTGTGTGAGAGCGATAAAGAGTGAGCAATGTTGTTTGTAGGAATAATATCTTGAAACTAAAAACATTACCGCACACTGAATCTTCTGCATTAAAAGGTTGAAACCATCAAAGTACGGTAGACGTTAATGTCAACAGAGCAGTGCAGTTTCAATCAATGCAGTGCAAATGTTTTTTACCAACACCAACAAAAACATACTTTTTGATTTTTTTGAAAACCTCTTTTAGATGGATATGTAAAATGTGAGTATAAAGGATGATTTCTACCATATGTTCAAGTGAACAAGGGTCAGACACTCTGAAAATACATCTGAAAATTTTAATGGAATCCACAGAAATCTCTGAGCTCTTATGGCCTCCAGCTATAAATCTATAACTGTCAACAATGGTGTACCACAAGGCTCAGTCTTAGGAGCCACACTCTTCACAGTCTGCATAGGGCAGATCATTCCTGATATGCTGACAACACAGTTGTTTATTGTCCAGCTAAAACAGTTGCTAAGGTTTTCCAGCTTTTACAGGTTGCTATCGACAACATCCAGTCAAATTTGTTCTGTCGCAAACTGGAGCTAAATGCTGACAAAACCAAAGGGATGTTGTTTTCAAACAGGAAGTCGGTACCAACAGTCCTTCCTTCCATATTAACTATGAAGAGTGCTCCTTTTGAGTTTGTCAATTCTATGATAGAATGCCATAAATAGTTGAGCAAGAGACAGTTAATTGTTGAATTTTCTCTTGAACAGTACAATACTGTATATACCACCTCAGATTTGTAAAAGAGGCACAGATTATTAAAACCCTCCTGTGACAGGACAGGAAATTAGACTAAACGGTGTATGAGTGCCTGAGATTTGAGGCCAATTATCAGTCAGTAAAGGTGTTTAAGCTGGTATCTTATCAGGCGTGGCAGCCGTCAGGGTCAGGGAGAGTGCAGCACACTGTCAGAATGAACCGTCTGAACCTCTGAATTACTGTTCACAGCACAGTCTGACTGAGGAAGGTTCAGGAACTTTGAGAAACTGTAATCACGGCAAACATCTTGTTGTTTTGTAGGTATTATTGTCATCACTGCTGAAAAACATCTGAAAATAAATCATTTGTAGTAAATAGATTTTTTTGTACATTTTAAAATATTTGAGGTTCTGCAGATAAATGAGAAATTTTAAGGAGACGTTTAATCAGCTATTTTCTCAAAGTCTTTCACATCTTCTGGTTTCACACTAAACAGCTGAAAGGCCAATGCAAATCTCTTTCCAGTTCATCTTTTTGTGTCAATTTTCTTTGTGGAAAGTTGGTCAGACCATCAATAAAGCTTTATTAGAGGCGACCTTTGCTGAATGAACCCCCTCATGTGAGGTAACACCTGCTGCTCTTCATGAAAGACCATCTCTTCCTCATTAATGGACATCATGGTTGCAGATGAGGATTTCAAATAGAAGCATGGCTTCTCTGAAACAGGCTATCAAAGTGATATCTTGGTCCAAACATGCATTAAGACATGAACTAGGCTTATTTGTTGCTATAATTAGGTTGATATTTTCATTTAACATAATCCAACGTATAGAATTTTTGAATTTGTGAGCAGGGAGTTTATCTCTGCAGAAATTCACACCAGACAACACTTCCATCACATCACTCCCTGATCAGTTCAGTCAATGAGTCCTATGGTGGATGTGTGATGAGAGCAAACTGGCTTCTCTGTCGCTGCACTTGTGCGAGCTCAGGGAATTTCACTTATTCCCCAGCTTAGCACCGGATTTGCCCCCCACAATGGGGTCGTGGCCGTGATGTCTGACCCCGGGTCAAACTTCAGCGTTTCCCGACACACTGGCTGCAGACGTGCATTCTTATACAAAAATCAAAATTAGACCTGCATGCACTGATTATGTTCTCTCCAAGGTTTGACCTCATGTTGTGACGTTTTGATTTGATCAAACTTTAAATTTTTAATTGAAGACGACTGTCATGTAGCATTAGATTTTAGTTTTTGTCTAACAAGCAAAATGCCATTTGTCTAAATCTGTGCGTGCAAGCTCACCTCTCGCAGCTCCTGCAGAAGCAGGTTGAGCCTCTCATTCTCTGACTGGGCATTGGATGCCACAGAATGGCTTAGCGTCACCTCCGTCTGCAGCTCCGACAGGCGACTCGTGTAGTAGGCCTCCTTGGAAGCAGATTCCTGGAGCAGAGTCTCCTCGTTGGTCTCACCATCCTCTGCCACCTTACGCTGGTTGGTGTAGGCCTGGCCAAACGCCTGAAAAAAGTCATCAAGAGGAGGGATAAGTTAGGAGAAAGACAATTTAGCTGTGAAATAATGAAAAAAAAAAAAAAAAAAAAACAATACAAAAGATTCCTGTTCATTAGCACAACCTTCTAAAACCTGCATGAAGTTGCTCCCTGCAGCAACATTTTTCATTTGTGCCGCTTTCATTTTAAAGATATTAATAAAAAAGTTACCAGGAATAATCAGAGGTCAACCAGTCCTCCACATTTACAAAAAAATAAAATAAAATAAAAATAAATAAAAAATACATTTAATGTGTCAATAAACTCTACTACGTTTGTGCTGCTTTTGCTTTGAACATATTACTGAAAGTTTACAGGTAAATAGGTCAACCACCCCCCTCTGCCCACCCCAGACACTAACGCTAACCCTAACCCAACATGAAGAGATTTTCATTGACCTTTGATGACCTCTGGACACTTTTTTATTAATATCTTTGAAATGATAGCGGCACAAACAAAAAATTTACTGCACAAACGTTTGACCCCCAATTTTGTTAGATTTTCATTTACCCTTTATTTTATCCAGGTAGTCTCATTGAGCCACGAGAACTAATTCTCAAGAGAGAGCTGTTTTAGGGAGCAGATGGTGGGGTTAAGGACCTTGCTCAAGGGCCCAGGTTGGAGCGAATGAGGGTGGAGGCAGGTGTGGGCGTTTCACCTTTTCCACCCACATTTTCATGTTGTTGGTTCCGGGGCTTGAACCAGCGATCTTCCGATTGCAGGCCCACCGTCTCTAACCTCTGCACCACCACTCCCCCATTTGAGTAATGTTGGGGGGAGGGGGTGCTGGTTGACCTATTGACCCCTAAACTTTCAATAATATCTTCAAAGCAAAAGCAGCACAAACAGAAATATTTGCTGCACAAACGTGGCCGAGTTGATTGACACCAGTTTTATCTGATTTGAAGAAAGTGTGTGTGGGGGGGTGGGGGGGGGGTTGATCTTTCATGACCTCTGGAAACATTTAGCCTTAAAATGATAGCGGCACAAACAAAAAATTTTGCAGCACAAACGTAGCACAAATGCTCGACACCAATTTCATTAGATTTGAAGAAGATGGGGTGGGGGGGCAACTGCACACGCATCCTTCTAAACCATGTGAGGGACTTGCAGCGACTGTCATAGACATATGTGAGGTCTCAAGCCACATGTGCTGTACTTTAACTCCCTGATAGCTGCTCACTTGTGCAGGGGCTGCTCCTCACTTCAGACACCTGTTGTGTTGCACATGTGGGCTGATGTTTCACTCTGATCAATAGAAACAGTGTTCCGATTTTCCTGACACGGGTTTTCACAGCTCAGAAAACTCACTTGTCATGAGAAAGTCACTAAGGGTTGATTGAGAACATCAAAGCAGGCAACAGAATAAACAGGCCGACCATAGCGGGGCTGTTTCCTCAGGGTGAACTGCAACAAAAACTCAAATGCTATGTGGTTACACTGTATCAAACTGCAGGGGTGCATCATGGAAGAAGTTCACGTGTGGAAAATGCATTCTCCCTTACATCTGTGCAGCAAGTGCTCTTAGTGGTTCAATAAAACTTTGACCCATCCTTGACTGTCTCAGCGCTTCAGCAGGAAATGAGGTTAGGGTGCCTGCAGTCATTTCTGAAGAACAATGAATCAATACAGCATCGTCTGGAAAAATAATTAGGGTTTATATTGTGACATAAAAGTGTTAAATCAATATGCATGAATATTACAGTCTTTAAGATGCAACTTTTTGTATGTAGGCATCTGTAGCATGTGTGTGATGTAATGTGAAAATAAATGGCATGCGCTTATTATCTATGATGTCCTTAAAGAATATTTTAATTCAGTAAAGTGTTTGCTATGTCTTTAAATTGCAAATTACACTCAGTATATGAACAAGTGCATGCAATCATCAATCTAAAACTCACAGAACATCCAACCATTAATGTGCAAAAACTGAGCATTTCCCCACATTTGCGTCCTCTGCATGACCTAATCCTCACACACACTTTTGTTCAGTCTCCCAGGTGCCCTCTTTTGCTCTTCAAGGAGGAAAAGTAAATATAGTGAATCTAACAAGGTTAAGTCAGGTTCTCTGGATGGACTCTTCTCTCTCAACAAAGAAGAATCCATCCAGACTTAACCTTGTTAGATGTTTCTACGTGGATTATTAAGCATGCATCAGGACATAAATGCAGAGAATGATTTGGAGAACAGCCTCGAGAACAAAAAACAAACAAACACCCGATTAATTAAATGCACAGTGTGAATGGGCTCTCATTCTCACCTCCAAGGAGAAGCTGTGGATGTCTAGAACAGACAGCCATCAGCTGATCGCCCCTAGGAAGGAAAATGAAAACCTGACTCTAAAATGCGAGGTGAAAAATTTATAATGTAAAGGTTATGAGATTTCTTGGCTCTGTTTTCTCCCTTGAGGTGGTCAGATAATCAATTAAAAAAATCCACAAGACTCCAGACAAATAGTCTCGTGCAATCCAAGTAGATGAAACATAATAAGCACTGTGTGATAAACAAAATGTAGTAAAGGCTCAACTTAAGAAAATGAAAGGCATACTTTATTAAAAATACATAGCCACCTTTCATATCAGAGTTTTACATTAAGCTTGCCTTAGGTTATACAACAACTTTATGTGTAACGTCATGCAATACCACACCTCATCTCTTGGCACTCTGTCGTATGCTTTTTCTAAATCCACAAAGACACAATGGAGTTCTTTCTGACCTTCTCTTTACTTCTCCATCAACATCCTCAAAGCAAAGATGGCATCTGTGGTGCTCTTTCATGGCATGAAACCATACTGCTGCTCACAGTCACCTCTCGTCTAAGTCTTGCTTCCACAACTCTCTCCCATATCTTTATCGTATGGCTCATCAACTTAATTCCCCTGTAGTTGCTACAACTCTGTACATCACCATTTTTGTGGAATCCGTCCAGTGGATCACAAGCATAGTTGTATAATACTAAAATATTTTGCCAAGAGACACTAATTCATACAGAAGGTAAAATGACTGCCATCTACTACTCAATTCAA
Source organism: Simpsonichthys santanae (assembly GCA_031762415.1). Lineage (NCBI taxonomy): Eukaryota > Metazoa > Chordata > Actinopteri > Cyprinodontiformes > Rivulidae > Simpsonichthys > Simpsonichthys santanae. Next base: position 18,309,664 of record JARVLU010000002.1, on the reverse strand, counting down.
CTTTAAATAGCACCTTTTAAATACAGTGGCAACTCAAAGTGTTTAAAAATGCAAACAAAAGCACGACACATTATACACCAGTCGACATAGTTTTATACAACAATCTATAGCAGGCATGGGGGAAACCCAGCCTGTGGGCTGTATACGGCCTGTTGGGCTTTTTAATTGGCTTGCCGAAATTGTCCAAAATTTGGACAATTGCAAAAAAACAAACAAACAAACAATCAAAAAAAAAAAATCAGAAAATATTTTGCTCTCTACATCAATTTGTGAGCACGCTCACGGCGACACGGTGATAAC
>JARVLU010000002.1:18276691-18299921 GCA_031762415.1 Simpsonichthys santanae | reverse complement strand
TATATACAAAATGCATTTTATATTGGTGTTATTTTGATGGAATGGTCAATGTTTGATATCTAACTTTATCGTTAATATCGTCCAATACCGATACCATGGCGATAATATCATGCATCCCTAGTTTTAAAGGATGTCTTGAACATTAATATTAACAAACATGGATTAAGCATTTTTGTTTTCTCCAATTAAAAACATGAAGCCACAGTGCCAATCTTGGGGAACCGTCTTGTTGTAATTTTAGAGCCGGAGTCTAAGTACCAGCAGCTTGTACTCTCCATACAAAAGCCCCGCCTACACAACGCTCTAACGGACTGTTATATAGTCAGTCACAATGCAACTTGACACTTTAAGCCTCAAATAACTTATTGAGACTAAATGTGCTGGGCGAAAATAAATGCACATTTGAACACACAGCAAGATAAGAGCTGCGGTTTCAACTTCCAGATTCTGGTCCGGTTTTGAGTTTTAACAGATTTTGATGGTGATTAATATGGTTTTGTTTAATTATGAATCAGGACCGTTATGGCGTTTGTCACCTCCAGGTAAAACATTTATGCCAGCGGGGTGGTCGGATAATGAATCGTTTGCAAACATAGAACGTCATGAGTGCTGTGTTTCAGCTGCTGTGTGATGTACTGCAGTACAGCTGACACAAACCAAAGATCGGATCAGGATGTAAGAGTGTCAAATATACAAAACTGACTTAATTGGTAGTTATGATTGGATTGAGACAGCCCTAAGTGTTTTCTTGTTACATTTTAATGACATCACACTTTCCATCTTTGCACCTAAATATGACTTCACTTTTCAGGAGGGAGTCTGCCTTTAAATTCTATTTGTCAGTTTGATAGAAACATATTGAAAATGATAAAAGTAAAGTCTTTCTGGCAGATTTTAAAGCAACCACACTCACTGGAACCACAGCAAGAAGTCTCACAACTACCAAAGCACTTTCAACGGTTAAACCAGATGCAAAAATGTTAAAGATCGAGTTCATGTGACAGAAAAGAAACACGATAAAAATGAATGCACTAATCACAGACATAAAAAACAACGAAAGCACACTTCACAAGAACAATGAGTCTGCAGACGGCTGACTGAAGCCGTTCTGTTCTTCTGTAGAGCGTCAGCTTTGTCTGCACAGGAGCGGCCATGTTGTGTTGGGTTCAGCTCCTCTTTTGGGTCATGTTTTGTTTATAAGCGCAGAGGCTGTCTTAAATGGCACAACCACCACCCACTGCACCCACTGTTCTCAATGAAATAACATTGGTTTTATTAAGCTTAATGGTAACACATTCTTAAAAAATATAAATATAAATTTATCTAAACTCTGCCCTTGGTCCTTTGAAGTCTGTTTTTTACATTTGCATCTGAATGAGTGATAAAGCGTTTCTTCTTCTAGCTGTTCTCGCTCCACTCTGGCATGATGCTGACGCTGTGAACAGAGTGGTACTGGTGTGGCGATAGCGTGCGCTGTATGCCGTGCGTATAGAGGTACTCGTTTCCTTGTAAGCCAGCTGTTGGGGACTGGATCCCGGCCCTGGGACTGCACTGCCGGCCCAGAGTCTGGTGGGTCATGGAGCTCTGGTACATGGCCGTATGGTGGCCGTCGCCCAGCTGCGGCGAGGCGTGGCCTCCCACCCCGCCCAGTCTGGACACTAGAGACCCTGAGGTGAAGTGGGCGGAGAAGTGTTGGTAGGGAAGTCTCTCCATCGGCTGCATGGTGGTGACGGAACAACTACCGTAAGGCGAGACGCTGGCCCAGGTGTTGCAGCTGATGTCCTCCAAACTGGGAACAGATTCTGGGCCTTGTGAGGCGCCAGCGTACATGCAGGCCTGCCGCTGGCTGGATTCACTGCGGTAAGGCCCGCTGGCAAGACTTAGGCTCTGAGGGTAGCCAACAGGCCGGTAGTAGTGGTCCTCCTCACTGGAAGAGCTCTCCAGATAGGCTTTCTTATAGCTGTGCTCACCTGAGTGACAGTCATCCTCCACTGCAAGGAAAGTTACGGACACACAGATCAGACTTATTCAAGTCAAATACCTCACAATAACAGTTTTTTATGATTAACTTCATTTGAAACAACGTTGCTATTTTTCTATTTGTTGTGTTGTTATTCAAGATCAAAAATAATATAAACTACAGTATAATGATGGTTTCTTTATTTTTTTTTTTTTTTACAAGGATTTGATTTGTCTGCTGTTGAAAGGTGTGTGTTGCAACAATATAACTCATATGGATTTTAACATCACTTGCAGATTGAACGTACAGATACAGTTTATTAACGTTTGAAACCAACATAATCCAAGACGACAACCAACTCACCTTAAAAATAGAAAACGGTTATAATTCTGTTAATTCTGCAGGCATTATGCTAAAGTTGGTCGTGGTTGTAACAGAAAGTCAGTCACAACTTTTACTCCAAGTGCTTCTTAATGAGCAGGATGTTTCCTTCAAACTTTAAATTCTAAATGTTAGAAAATGGCTGCTTTGTTGTGTATCTATTAGCTTTAACATTAGTCATAAAGTGTCCTCATAATGACTTTGATTAGTCTTTGATTATCAAGATAATGAGAATAATAATCATAATAAAAATAAAAGAAGATTGTTCTTCTGATTATTTGACCTAGAACAAAATTAAAAAGGTCTCTTGATGAGATAAATTGTGTCCTGGATTCACATTAATGGGATACAGTTTATGTCCTTTCTGAAGGTTTTCAGGGACAAGATGGATGGAGGAGGTTGGATCACTACAGCATCCATTTAATCATAAGCTCAGAAGACATTTAACTTAAAAACCATAAAAGGAACATTTCAAGCTGTTTGATATCGCAAATTAAAAAGTAAAAAAATCCAGAAAGTTTAATTGCTTGTTGTCCAAACCTCTTGAACTGTATAGCTAAATTCAGTGAATTAGACTTCCTTTGTGTATTTTTTTTATAATTTTTGTTTTCACATGATGCAATGGAGATACATTACATTATGATTGCATTTTATTTATTTATTCTTATGTATCAAACTTATTAAGTAACAACTGTACATGTTTCCTATTTTTCTTAACAATTTTAGAACTGGGTAATAATTTGAACAAGACTGAACACTATGTGTGAGTTTTTATTTATCAAATTTAGGTCAAAATGTTAAAATAAGCTCAGCCTCACTGCTTTAATGAAGCGGGTCGGCAGTGAACATGTGTTTTTCTTTTTGCTGACCCGAAGCACTCAGGTGCGCGTTAACACAACGCCAAGCATGAAAGTCATCAGCAACGACCTTAGCGAGGCAACTGTTGCTTCTCGTCAACCAGGAAAGGGCGAGAGAAACATTTCCAATCAGATGTTGAGTTCATTCTAAACTGAGAAGAATCATCCTCTAACTGAAAACAGTCCAGACTGGAGCACACATTTCATCATTTAAGGCCTGGAGTTAGAGATGGAGATGATGAGTGAGATGTCAGGAGAACAAGAAATTGGGGCGAGGGTGAGCAGAACCCTGATGGAGGAACACAGCAAACAAAAGCACAAAGGATGGTGTGGTGGAGGAAACATGCTTTTACTCTGAAAACCTATTTTACAGAGAAACAGAACAGCTTGAACCAAAAATACCTGCAGTGTTTGCTCTGCGGTGCCTCTTACCTTTCCTCTTGATGCAGTACTCTTGGTTGTGCTCATGTGGGAGCGGGTAGGACCCCGACTGGGGCAGCAGGTCCTGAGAGGTGCTCGTGACGCCGTTCTCACCCTGGGAGTACTGGGAGCTCAGAGTGCTGGCCGTGGCCAAGCCCTGGACGTCCCCACTGAACGGACTCTGGCTGGAGCCAACTCTCTGTCGCACCGTGCTGCGAGGCACTACGGGGTACTCTTTGGTGCTGCATGCATGAGAACACACACACATATAATGTTTAAACCACAAGACTGGGACTCACAGATGATAGTTCTTTGCTTTCAAAAGTTAAGACTTTATCTTCTGAAAGGGGTAGCCATGAGCAAACACACAGGGAGCTGCACAAGATAAAGTTATAAGATCAAGAGTGTGCAGATCCTCAACATGTTTCATATGTTATTTTATATACTGCATTTGAATTCAATTAGCCTAAATCGTGTGGCTGACAATGTCATAGGTCTGCTTGGATCAGCCCATTTAGTTATTTAAAAAATATATCAATTATTATTAAAAATGTATTTTTAGAATTTAATTTAATTAAACTAAAAGTTGGGTCAGGAGCCGTGTAAGTTAAACAAAAGAGAAGATTTGAGCTTTTGTCCTCTTTTGCCTGATATGTGATTTCTTCATTCATGCAGTTTGTGTTAAAAAAAAAAGAAGCTTTTAAAGAAAAAGAAAGAATGGGGGCAGTGGGTTTTTCCAAAACCAGATTTTCTCCTTTGAAAAAGTGTTTTCTGTGCAGCATGGACTCCAGCCCTCATCTGGACTGAATAACGGAGACTAAAGTGGTCTTGTACTGCCTTTGGCTGCCTGACCGAGCGATATTCACCAGTTTACACACACACACTCTCTCTCTCACACACACACATACACACACACAAAGCAGGCACAAAAGCAGTCAGAGATTTCTAGTTATATAAAAAAAATAAATAAAGCTCTGTGGAAGAAAGATGTTACGGTCTCGTTTCAGAGGTTCTGCCAGATCAGCCATAAAAGTCTTCGGCATGAAAACTGGCTGACGATCAAAAACTACACTTACATCACTGAAAATAACACTCACTGAAAGAGACACAATTAGACCTGCACTTGGATTAAAGCCGGGCTTGTTATAAGCGACAATCAGGATGTTTCCTGCCTATGATGAGACCGTTTGTCTGACATCACCCAGCATGTGCCGTTATTTCCACATATCAGAGCCATATCGGAAAAGTTTAGATGAAGTTATACCTTTGCATTCTGGACATCCTGTGTAACTCCATATCGTCGCTTCCACGGAAGCCTTTAGCAAAGGGGTTATTCTCGATCTTCAGCTGGGTGATCTGAAACAGGAAACAATGATGACGAACAGACTTTTTCCCCCCTGCTAATTCAGGGGTCTGCAACCTGCGGCTCTAGAGCCACATGTGGCTCTTTGGTCCCGCTGCAGCGGCTCTTTCAAACTTTGACCAGAACTGATATAAAACTGAAATGTATTGGCTGTTGTGAAAACAACAACAAAAAGGCTTTATAGTTTCATATTTCAGTTTTTAGTTCCCTTTGGTCATTTCTTTTGCTAATGTGTGACTAGAACTAATGCAAAAAGCACAACATATTTATTTTAACTTTATGCTTTATTTCTATACTTCATTATTTTGTCCACAATTAAAAAAAAATCACAGGTCTGCATTTTTTTTATATATATACAGTACAGTATATAATTGGTAAAAAATACATTTTGTCTCCCTCTTTTTACAAGAATCTGGTTTTTCTTTTGTTTTAACATCATTGAATGTTGAAAAAAAATCATTAGATAGTTTTAGCTGTGTGGCCCCTACTGGTCACAAAAATTCCCTCCAGCAAAGCGGTCCATGTTCCCCAATTGATAACCACATTGTAGCGGCTCTGGCCACGTTTAATTTAGTGAACGAAGGCGCAAAAATGGCTCTTTTGATCGTAAAGGTTGCAGACCCCTGCTCATGAGGATGATGTTCTGATTCTACGGTCAGACAAATAGGAAAAATAACTTGCTCACTTTGAACCCATCCATCCATCCATCCATCCATTTGTAGAAATCTGTGTTTTGTCTTGTCATTTCTCTAATCCTTGTCTCCTGCATTCTCCAGTGTTTTTCTTTTTCTTGTTGTCTGCTCCTGTCTCACCTGTCCTCAGTCCCAATCACCCCAGGTGTTCATCTATATGTCTCATTAGTGTCTCTATTCAGCCTCTGTGTTTTCCTTTGTCCATGGATTGCGCTCCAAAGCCTGTCATGTGATCCTCCCGTGGTTTCCTTCATGCATGTTTTGCTGCCCCGACAGCGTTTGTGTTTTTGTTTGTGCTTAAATAAATAGATTATTTATTTTTACCTGGGAGTCTCCCATGTCTGCCTGCATGTGGGTTCAACATTAAAGCACACATTGTCTCACCGTTATCTTTAGCTGCTTCTTCCTTTCTGGGTCGCGGGGGGTCACTGGCCCCCCATATCCATCAGTCACTGTGCGAGAAGCAGGGACACCCTGGACAGGCCTCTAGTCCATCACAGGATCTCCAACAGTTTGCACTCTCACTCACGTCTAGGGACAACTGTGTAACTTTCTTACATTTCTAAAAGCAGCCAAACAAAATCATGTTGCGCACAGTATACAGAAGTTGAACTTTTTCTTATCTCAAGTTTCTTATCATAAAATTAGTTCTGCTTGACAGAGGGCAGAGTTGATAAAACAGATGAATGTGACAATGATCTGATGTCTAACAGACATCCCATAATACTGTAGAAGCAAAAGACAAGAGACCACTGAGCCTGCTCTGTCGTTGGTTGTGTATGTTCATACGTAACGTTTGTGAAAAGTGGAGAGGGAGATCACTGACAGACGTACGCTCATCCAGAAGCACCATTTTCTGCCCAGAACGCCCTCTGTGACATTTAAACAGGAGGTCTTTTTTTTTTTCTGCATGTGGAGAAGAGGAGCAGGAAATAAAACCAAACAGTAGCAGAAATGTCTGGACTAAACCAAGGTCATAAAAAATGGCAGTCTCAGATTTTCTCTTCTGATTTGCGTATAGAAAAAAATGTACTTGATCTACGTAAGCACGAGAACAAACGGCACAGGCACAGTGGCTAAAATGACAAAAAGACAAACCGGTGAATTGTGAACAAAAAAAATGTTTTCCCAGAAGAAAGACGGGGTGAATTTTTTGCTGCCCTTTCAGAGTTTGCAGCAGACACAGCTAAAGTAGACTAATCAATACTGCATCCTGCAGTCAGAAGAGTCCAACTGTATTTCACTGCAGCAAGTTGTGGCTTTTTTTATTCTTTTTCAAAGAACTATTTTGTACTGGCTTGGACAGTCCTGAAGACTCTCAGCAGTTTAAGACTTTTTCTTGTTTATGTAAATAAAAAGGGATAAGCATACAAAAAATAGATTAAAAAAAGAGGGTTTAATTAAAACCATTTGTTTTTATTTCATTGTTCAAACATTAAATGGTACAAAATGTTGTGCGTGTGTGTGTGTGTGTGTGTGTGTGTGTGTGTGTGTGTGTGTGTGTGTGTGTGTGTAATGTGAGCCACTTTGTCCTGATTCCATTATCTTTGTATTCTCAAAGATAACAATCCATATTGGTTGTTCCACCCAGACACAGACATCATGGGGACGGGCATGAGAAGTAGCCCCAAATACAAAACTAATAAGTTTTATAGATTTTAGAAAATAAAATGAAAAAATACAATCTCTATTAAAGACCTGAGGCAAAAGACAATACACATGGCTCATTATGTGCCCCCTGCGTTCCCTGCACCAGTCTTTCACTCCTCACTTTCACCCTCAGCCAGCCTCACCAGTTTCAATCAGTTATCACTCAGTTATCAATCAGTTATCAATCAGTAATCAATCACACCTGTTCTTAATTATAGGAAACAACTTGTAACAGCAACTTTCCTTCCCTTCATTGATTATGGTGACATTATTTACATGAATGCCTCCACAAGCACCCTGCAGATGTTGGACACTGTCTATCATGATGCACCAAGATTCACAACTGGTTGTAACTACTGTACCCACCACTGCACCCAGTACTCACTGGTTAACTGGACATCATTAACCTCACGCAGACTCTTCCACTGGTACATTTTCATCTTTAAATCACTTCTTGATCTGCTGCCTTCATACATCTCCTATATGTCTCTGCATGAGTGCAGCTACAGCGTGCACTCTCAGGACATTATTACCTGCAGTGTTGCCTCAGTGAGAACTGAACTAGGCAAAAGGGCCTTCTCCTACTCTGCTCCTGTTTCCTGGAATATCTTGCAAAAAATATGTGAAGCTCTCAACCTTGACCTTTAGGGACTTTAAACATCTGCTTAGTTCAATGCAAAAACCAATGCAGACATGTTCCTGATTTTAGTTTTCTACATCACTTTATAATGTAGCTGTTTTTGTTTAGTTTTTAATATACATGTAATTTTATTCTATTTGTTTTTCCCAATTTATATGTTTTTTTTAATTGTTACTGTTAGCATTCTTTGATAAATCAGGTCTCTGTTGTGAACGAGTCCTCGAGGCTCAGTGAGACTAACCTGAATAAATAAAGGTTGAATGAATGCATGAATGAATTATCAATCATCCCAAGTGCTTCCACTTTCCACTCACCCTCTGTCCTGCTTAAACTGTCTCTCGTCACCACCGCATGGTTGGCTCATTGTTTATGTTTCCTACCAAGCATCTCGGCCCTCGCTGTGCTCCTTGTGTTACTCCTGTTTACTGCTGCCACGTCACCCATTTGTTTTTGGTTTTCATTTAAATAAATACATTTTACTGCATTATACTGTTGAGCTCCTCTTGCCTGCCTGCATCCTGGGTCCTAATTCAACTAGCCATGATACTGTTCAGTCTGATTCATTATGAAGGCGTTGAACTGGTCAGACGTTTTTGCCTCAACATGCCGTGACTCCCACCAACACCCAATGGAGTGCAGCGCCGCTCTGACGTGATACATTTTCACTAAGCAGAGCAGAAATCAATGCATAATTACCACTTCACTAGGGAGGAGAGGAATGGGGAGAAGAGGTAAGAGAATATGATGAGCTGATGGTTTAGAGTGGGGGAAAAAAATGGAATGAACATCATCTCATGATGCAACTCAGCTCCTCCATCCATATTTATTGCCCCTCTACCCACCCCGGCTACAACAGAAAAGCAGACGAGACAAGGGGAAAAACTGTAATGGGTTCTTTCTCCCCAGTGACAGCAGAATGATTTACAATTGGTCTGCCTTCTTTTGTGAAGCATGAGACCCATCAGCATCCTGAGCAACACATAACAGTAAAGAAATGCCGACTAATGCTGGCACTGTTTTGAAAATAAGTGAATACAGCCAGACGCACACAACAGTGTGAACAGATTTGACCTAATCATGCCGCTTTGGTTGCAAAATTGACAATAGCACAAGTTGTTTCACAGAATGTGAAGTCATGACAGCATCACACAGTTACTGCTGATTTGTCAGCTGCTTGTCCATGATGCGAATCTCCCATTCCACCACATCCCAAAGATGCTCAACTGGACTGGGAATTGGGTGGTTGAGAAGGTCGTTGGAGTCCAGTGAGTTGACAGCAAACATGTTTCATTTTACACAAAACATCCATCCATCCATCATCTTCCGATGTTCTGAAGTTGTGTCTCAGGGGCAGCAGATTGAGCAGGGAGGTCCAGACATCTCTTTCCACAGCCACCTCTTCCAGATCTTCTGGGAGGACACCAAAACGTTCCCAGGCCAACTGAGACATAGTCTCTCCAGCGTGTCCTGGGTCTTCCCCGGGGTCTCCTCCCGGTCGGACATGCCTGAAGCACCTCCCCAGGGAGTCACCCAGGGGGCATCCTTATCAAATGCCCAAACCTTCTCAACTGGCTCCTCTCGATGTGGAGGAGCAGTGGTTCTTCTCTGGGTCTCTCTCAGATAACTCAACTTCTCACCCTGCCTCTAAGGGAGAGTCCAGTCACTGAGTCCAGCTACTCTGCAGAAGAAACTCATTTCAACCTCCTGACCTCATTATTTCAATCACAGAGATCATGACCTCAGGTGAGAGTAGGAACGTAGACCAACCAGTAAACAGAGAGCTTTGCCTTTCTGCTCAGCTCCCTCTTCACCACAACAGACTGGTACAGAATCCGCAGCAGACGCTGCACCAATCCGTCTGTCAGTCTCTCCCTCCATTCTTCCTTCACTCATGAACAAACACACAAGATATTTGAACTGAGAGCTGAAGATCACGGCATGATGATGCCAACAGGACCACATCATCTGCAAAGAGCAGAGATGGAATCCTGAGGCCACCGAACCAGAATCCCTCCACCCCTTGGCTGCAAGAATCAATGAGCAGCCCTGGCAAAGACCAACTCCCACCCTGAAGGGGTCCGAGTCACTACTGGCAATGTGAACCAAACTCACACCACTTGTATAGGGACTGAACAGCCCATAACAATGGGCCCCCAATCCCATACGGGGCACCCCCCACATGGTTCCATCTGGATCTGAGGTTCAACCAACGATCAAACTCCCTTCTCCAGTACCCCTGAATAGCTCTTATTACTATATTTTACATAAACTAACAGACAAATATATTAATTAAAATATCAGTCTTAATTGGCTTCCTGTCAAATATGCTTCCATTATGAATGTATAGAATGTAAAGCAAATATGAGACAAGTCTGCAAACAAACAAATAATAATGATAATGATCAAAGCAAATCAATTTTTGAACCTGATGTAAATCAAATGATCCATTATGGCACAGTCTGTTAAAGAATAACAACTGATCTGATTAATCACAACTTATTTTGTGACTTCAAGTTGCTGTACGACAGTTCTGATGTAGATCGTCTTTGACATTTTCGAGCACCGAGAACAGGTGTTCTGCACACAAACATGAAAAATCACAAAGGTTTGTTCCCACACATGCTTCCGGCTTTTAGAGTGGACTGACGAAGATTGGGTTTTAATTTCAGCCGGACTGACAAACGACTTTTCACAGAATAACCTTTGAGATTTAGAGAAAAAGTTATATTCCTCTGAATGCTACAGGAATTTAACTGATCAAAATATACTAATCACACACTAATGAGTATCTAACCATTACATCCTACACCCATTCAAAGGATATTAACAGAGTATGAAACTTATTCTGCTTCCCCCACTCTCCAGTCTGAGGTTCTGCCTGGAGGAAGCATTAACAAGCCAGAAGAAGGGGTGGGGGGGGGGGGGTGGGGGGGTCAACACTGCTTAGGCAGCTATCCAGAGGACTGGCCTACAAGAAATAAAAGTGTGATTGGGCCCTGGAGCAGGGAGAAAGACGAGGAGGAAGACAAAGGAGACGGGAAAAATGGATCACACAGCGCTTGACTTCAGCTGGTGGAGAAGTGCTTCTGTAGAAAACATTAAAAAGACGAGTCAACCTTCTCGTTTTGATGGATTTTAAGAATCTGTCCACCTGCTATACAATTTATTTTCAAAACACATGTTTAGTAGAGCCGCTGAGTCCGCTGGGCCTTGTTATCTGTGTTCAAGCTGTGAACTGTGTTAAAAAGAGCAGCTGTTGATCTCCACCGGCTGCATGGTATCTGGACCGAGGGCGCACGGCTGAACGGAGAGCACATGCAAACACTGGAGCAACATGAATCCACAGGCTCACACATGAACACTTACTGGCAAGTTGTGTAATATATTTGTTGTCATCTGTCAGCATTTAAAGACAAAAAATTAAAACTGGACTTTCCACTTGAGTCAAATTTTATTCCATTTCCTGGAAGCTGTTCCATTTTCAAACCACTGTTTTGATAAGATTCAGCTCCTGAGAACATGGAGAGCAGAAATGATGTTGTGGAAGGTTTGCTCTGGAGAACTGATGTTCATATTCATGGAAGGGGGCGACCGGCAGACAGGAATAAGAAACAAAGAAAGGGGGAAACGGTGCAGACGTAAGAAGACAGATCAGTGTTCCTTACAGTTCAGGTTGTATCTGAGTGATGAAAATTCTAGTTTTGTTGCAAATAATTACAAGTATAAAAAACCCTGTTGATTGACAGACACAGAGGTGAAAACTGTCACAAGCCTTTCTTTGATTTAGACCTCATCCACGCAAAAAAAGAGAAAAACACCTAATTAAAAAAAGTGTGAGAGGCACTGATGGCTGTTCAGCATAACTTTACTATTCTATAAAATCTGATTCCTAAACTAAATTATACAAAGTATATATAAAAAAACATTAAGAAATATGTGCATAAAAAAACCCTGGAGTGCTGCCTGAAATTTTCTGTATCATACCAATATTTTTATGTTTTGCTCAACAGCGCAATTATTTAGAAAGACTTTATTTCCACATTAGCTTCCACATACAAATTTTTTTGTCCTCATAGTCTTAAATCAAAAATGAGCAAAAACTGTACCCGGTTCTATAATCTTTACCCTACAATGAACCGGGGTCAATAGATGTGTCGGATCAAGGATTATAAATGAGCTTAGAAGAAAAGACTTCCTGAAGATCATCTGATTTTTAGATTAAAATAGAACACAGCAATGAACAGATGTATTAAAAATGTATTTTGACCAACACACATTTTATCTGTATTTAATCAGCATCTTTTATTTTAGATTCATTAGAGTTGACCATGTGGAGATTTATTCCTTACACACATAAAAATGCAACTGCTGCTCTTCCTCTTGGGCTTTTGGTTCTCCATCACCTTGAACTCCAAAGTCTTGTGAGCATCAGCACCTTGTTACTATAAACAGGTCCATGTTTCCATAATGTGGAAATGTAGCAACACCCAGCATCCATTATGCATGACTGACTCCCACAGCACCAGTCAAAAAGCTTCTAATTAAACATCTTCATTTCTTTCTAAGTATTTTAAACCTTGTATTGAGTTTTGGTATCAAAAGAGAAGTGAAGAAATCTAAACATCCACATTATTTTAGGATGATAAAACACCTAAAAGGCTTCGAGTGGAGTTACTTGAAAGAAACGTTTCTCCACTTCCACTGCTCGAACATCTGATTTATTTATTTATTTGTATTTTAAGTTGAAGTGCTTCTTTTTTTTTTTTTTTTTTTTTGAAACAAGACAAATGACTCGAGATAGTCTGTGTTTGTGACTAAAGCCAGATGTAAGTGTGCGCTCCTCAGGATGGCACACCTGCCTCAGCTGGCCGCACTGCGCTTCTCGAGCATCACCAGCAGACTCACCTCCTGCAGCTGCTCCAGCTCCTTCCTGAGAGCCTCCTGCTCGCTTTCCAGCTCTCCGTACTTCTGCTTGAGGGCCTGGTTCTCCTCCAGGACGGCCAGACCGCACTCCGCAGCCCGGATCTTCTCCCGGTTCGCCTCGGCCAGCTCCTGCGCGAGCCTCCCCACCTCGGCCCGGTACTGATCCACCGACTCCCCGCATCCTCCACCGGCGGCCATCACCTCTCTCTGGACACTTTCACAGTTTCTTTCTTTCTTTATTTTGTAAATCTTTTTGTGTTTATGTTCCTCCCAGCCGCTCCTCGGTGTCAGAGAGGCAGAGCCGGAGAGAGACGGGCGGAGGCTGAGGGATGCTGAGTGTCCGCCCCTCCTCTGCCCTCCTGAGGCAGAAACAGGAGAGAAGTCAAATAAATAAATAAAATAAAATCACAACATTTATTTTAAGGAACCAGTGACAGTTTGAAGAAGAAAGTCTTGGACAGTAAAATGAAAAATGAAGCCTCTCTGTTCAAAACAAGGTCACTGGTGTTGTTTTTTGTATGACACAGCGAAGCAGAGTGAGAAATATCTGCTTGTTCATGGGTCAAATGGCGCCACCTGCTGGTTACTTACAGAAACGTCCTGTTCTATCATTTTTACACAGAATGATCAGATTTAAAAAATACTGTACATTATTTTAGAATTTCATTAAATCAAGACAAGTAGTTTATGTAGCCAGAAAACAGTCTAAACTGATTATTTAGTTTGGAGACATTTGTTAAATATTGGTGCAACTTTAACTTTTTTTAAAAAGACCCTCAAAGGACTTTAATTGTTTCCCCCAGGTTTTATTTAACTTTTTTCTTCATAAAATCAATTTTCAATTTATTACATTTATTAAATTAGTTTCCCCATTATTTAAAAAACAAATAAATTCTGAAATGTTTCTCAAGCAATTAAAAAAACTTAACTCAGGGAATAAAATGCTGTCTGAACAGAAAACCGAATAAATAATTTTTATTTCTGTTGTATATTCTTTCACCATACAGACATTCTTTGCACAAATAACTTGATCTCAGCTCATTTACAATTAAACTCAGTAGTAAAAATACAGACATCTAAACACTTTGTATTAACTTTTGGTTCCATATTCAAACCACACTGTGCAATTACAATTCTTTTAAAAATGATTTACTATTCTTTGCAAAGCCTCATGGGAAAAAAAGAAGTTTCTACCTGGATACAAATGACATTTCTTTCACTGTTCTAAGTGAGGTACCAGAATGCTTCTCAATAAGTGATAAACCTGTTAAAAGTTCAATTTTGATGTGAAGTTGATGTGTTGATCATTTAAAATGATCAGCAGATTATAATTTTTTTTACTGAAACCAGTTCAAAAATTGTTCAGAAAACATCAATGCTTTAATCCAAAAATCCTTTATTTGCATCAATACGTACACAAAAACTTTCTTCTTCTTCTTTCGGCTGCTCTCATCTTCAGGGGTCGCCACAGCGAACTACCTTGCATGAATCTAAAAAAAGCTAAGTCTGGTCCTCTGGACCAGACTTAGCTTTTTTAGATTTTTCTGGATTATTGAGCATGCATCAGGGTATCTTGCATGAAGACTTGGCATCTGTTTTACGCCGGATGCCCTTCCTGAGTCAACCACAGACTATCGAGCTACCACAGCCCTCTGTGTGGAGCAGAGAGCTGCCATCTAGGGTGCCGGGGGGAGCGGATGGTGGGGGTTAAAGTCCTTGCTGAAGGGCCCAGAGTGGGGAAAATAAGAGTGGAGGCAGGTTCAAGTTCAAGTCAATTTTATTGTCATTTCACCACATGTGGTACATGAGGCGGAACAGAATCATGTACTCAGGGTCCCAGTTACATCCAACAATAGCAAAAATATAAAGTGTAAAAGAAAGATATACACTACATAAATGACGTGTGGGTGTTTCACCTTTCACACCCACGTTTTGATGTTGTCAGTGTGGGGAGTCAAACCAGCGTCCTTCCAATCACAAACTCACCTTCTCCAGCCTCTGCACCACCACTCCCCTCATACACAAAACGAATAATCAAATTTTAGGAGATGTGTTAAAATCTGAAGGACATGTGCAGGGAGGAGCTCACCGATATAAAAGTCTATTAAACCAATTGATACTGAAACTCAGGGTTTCAAAGTCTAAAAAAAAATAAAAAAAATACACAAACCAAGCATCAATGACACGACTGCAACACATTTACAAAGAGAACAAATAACAGAAGATGGATGAATTAAACTGAACTGCAGAGGAGCAAACAGCAAAATGAGGAACAGCTGTGAGGAAGTCAGAACTCAGGTGCGATAAGGGAAGTAATATATTAAATGTAATGCAGGAATTTAACAAGATAATTAAATATTAAACTGAGACACAACTCACAAACACAAAATAAAAACTGAACAAAATTAAACGTTTAGCATACTTTTTGTGTATTTCAAAATAATGCTTGACATACGTTTACTTACAAACGATTGTTAAAATGTATCCTTTAACCAAGTGTGGTTTAAGCACGTCTTTGATATTTTTGACGAACAGTGGCGTCCATGTAGGGTGAACAATTGAATAGACAATGGAAAAAAACATGTTAAAGTTTTAAACTAAGCTCATTCCACATGGAAAAAGTAACTGATTTGTAGCTGTTTTGGTGAAACCTTCAAATTAAAGTTATGCAATTTAAATTATAACCATTTTTGTGTTGGCAAATGTTGATTAGCTGTGGTGGCCATCTTTAAATAGATTAACTTCAAATTTCTATCTGCTGTACGTGATTACTTTCTGCGAGCTTCACTGAAACCCCTTCAGTTCTTCATGATATAATTTGATAACAAATTAAAAATAATGGGAGAAAGTAGCGAGGCCAGATCTGTTAGACACAAAAAAAGAAAATAAAGTATTTTATTGTAACCCTAAGAGCATTTTATCCACAAAAGTATCATGATGTTGCATTTAATTTCTAACAAATTGCACCAGTCTGTAACTTAAGTCCACCTCATAATAAAACTCTGGTTTAACAATAGTCCAGATTTTTGTTGCTTCCCACCAACTATTTTTGTCCGCCTAAACTCCACCCGTGCAGCCGGCATTATATCACCTGTGCAATAAAAGGAGATACGGCTGGGGTGAGAAGTTCAAGTGTTCTCATAGTTCTGCAATCAGTTATGATGTTGTCAAATCAGTTATTAAATTGGCATTGAAGGGGTTGTTTTACTATCTTTCTTAGAATGGTCACTCGTCAATTGTCACTAAAAAAAAGGGAGTGTGAGCTGTTTGTGTCTGTCACAAATATAGACTGTATACCTGGACTGTAAAACTTTCAAACTGTATAAAACTTTTCACATAAAACAAATATTACAGTGCAATTCTTCTCTGAGACTGCATGTATATATTGCATTAGATATTTTCTCTCTGAACCGATTCGACCAGTGCTTCAAATCACCCAGCCGACCTGCGAATAACCCCAGTTTACAAGTCCAAATTAAGATAAGGAGGGGTTGCCAGAAAGTCAAACAGATGAACTTTTCATGGCATGACTCTATCTTATCTCTTACAAAGAAGTATGGTGTCATGAAAAAAAAAAAAAAAGCTCTCCACATGGCTGCAAAACAGTGCAAAATGGCACTTCAGTACAAATTTATCAGAAAGACTTAGATCAAAAAATAAAAATAGCAAGAGAAATAATTTAATGGTCAGCTTTTATTGGTAAAAGAACATCCTCTGTACATGTAGCTTTATCTTGTTTTACCAGCACAACATTCATATTCAATTGAACAGATTTCATAGATTAAAGTCTGCGTCAATACTTCACACTTGTAATCAGTTTCAAGACATTTGATAAAAAAATACTAAACAAAACGAAAAACAAATCGGCACTGGGAGATAATGAGGGTGCTATCGTTCTGTCCCCGATGTGTCAAAACAGAGAGTCCTGTGACTTGAAGAATGTGTGTCGGTCAGCAGCGCCTGTGACAGTGTGGATCTGAAGAAAAGCCTCGACTGAAGAGGTTCTGGTACGCAGCATGGCAGCCAGGGCACTGCCTGGAAAGGAGGCTTCTTCAACAGCAAAGCAAAGCAAAGTAAAAAGCAATGACTAGTGTTTTTCCATTTAATGCAACGTTCTTTGGTCTTACGGGACATTACCTCATAAGAAAGCAGGTGATTATTGGCTGAAGATAAGTGTGGCCTGCTCATCATCTCCATTTCCTTCAGTGTTTCAGCTTTCCTCCATTTAGCTCTGCGGTTCTGGAACCAGATCTTAAACACAACAATCAGGTCAATAAAATTACTTTATTACCAGGATTTAAATAAACACAGTATAGTTTTTATTCACGTACAAACAGAACACGAAACATGAAGAAAACACAAGTCAGTAGCACCATCGTTAAATGCAGCTGTTGTTTCTTTATTCTTCTTTTAAACTGTTTTTAACCTTTAATTTTAAACTTTATACCATGTATATTAATAATAAAAAAAATTACAACCAAAATGTGATTTAAATCTAGTTCAAGGTCAATGTGTCTTTATTGTCATTCACATCACATGTGGTACATGAGGTGGAACAAAACTATGTGTTGCATCCAACAAAAATGCAAAATTGTAAAGAAAAACAGTAACAAGATCTAAGATATGAAGATAAATAAGATAAATCAAAGCTATACATTTGTATTGAAACAAAAAATATTTGAAATGAAAACATTCTTTTATTTTATCCATTTTATGCTACTTTGTATAAACACAAATGATTTATACAGATATGTTTACATGAAAAAAATCAATTTATTTTAGTCAAATTTTAATTTTAGAATAATTTAGAAGGTAAAATATTATTTCAGTAGTCATTTTAACAATAATTTAATTCAAGAAAGCCTTGAAATGAAGCAAATAACATAAAATTGACTTATTTGGAATAGGGGAAAATATAGAGTATTTTTCAAACTATAAGGCGCCTTAAGCGAAACAAGTTCATTTTGACGATTTTTGTGCGCCGTGCACCACATAAAATCAGTTCAAGGTCAGTAAGCACAACTTGAATTGGTGCACGTGGTTATAAGGCTCATTGTTGATTTATGAGAAAAATAAAAGATTTGAAGTGCACTTTTTTAGTCCGAAAAATATGGTAAACAAATATTAATCAACAAAAAATGATTTTAAGAAGCTATGTGAGTTGTGATGTTATTATATATATATAAAAAAAAAAAAAACTAAAGTGGTTATGTAAGTGTCATGGCACTATTTATTACTTGTTCTGATTGAATTTGTTGGATTTTTTACCCGGATTATTGAGCGTGAACTTTGATGACAGTATTTATTGTTTTATTAATTTAAAAAGCCTATTTCCAGCATAATGAAATTGTTGTATTCCTTTTTAATCTGTACCTGTATTCGTCCCTCGGTGAGCTGCAGCAGAGAGGCTAACTCATCTCTGGTGCTGATGTCTGGGTAGTGAGTCTGCATGAAAACTGCCTCCAGCTCGTGCACCTGAAATGGCGTGAACGTGACCCTGGTTTGCCTCTTCCTCTTCTGAACTGCAAATACACAACTGTCACTGTACTCTTCATCATTAACATCAAACAAACAAACAAATAATCACATTTAAAATAATAAAAAAAGCTCATAAACTTCACTCACTCCTGCAGTCTGTGGAAGATTTTGCTGACTCTTCGAGTCTAATTTGTGGAGTTTCTGTTAACAGACAATTTTCATTACTTTAGCTTTTCTCTCATTAAATTAGATTTTGATAAGAAGAGAAAAAAATAAAACGTACCTGAACATGACTTGTTGTTCACTTGGCTGGTTTCTTTTATAACGGACCAATTTCGGAAAACATTCCCCTCATTTCTGGTAATTGCAGGTTTTCTAAGAATTTCTTCAATCGAATGAGATATTTTCTTGAGTGGCTGTGTTTCCCTTTCTTGATCCATGCAAGACTTTCTTGTCTCTTCTCTTGTCCACATGTTCATCAGTTAAACTCCCACCATCAGCTCGTGTAGTTATAGCATGTTCAAAAATAAATAAATAAATAAATAAAACTATTTATTACAATAATCGGTCCTGCAGCCAAAAAGCCTGTCAGGGTGAGAAAACTGGAGTCTAGGTTCTGTAAGGTGGGGACAAA
Organism: Simpsonichthys santanae; assembly: GCA_031762415.1. Lineage (NCBI taxonomy): Eukaryota > Metazoa > Chordata > Actinopteri > Cyprinodontiformes > Rivulidae > Simpsonichthys > Simpsonichthys santanae. The sequence goes on along the minus strand of JARVLU010000002.1, from coordinate 18,280,923 downwards.
TGGGTGTTCCTCCCCTGTTAGCCTTTGATGTGTGTCACATGGGCATTATGGAGGAGGAGCAACTTTAAGTTTCCAACAGCAACAAACAAACAAACAAACAAGCAAACAAACAAACAAACAAACAAACAAAAACTCCCCAAAACAAACAAACAAACAAACAAAAAATAGATGTAAATTATTTCACTTTTTGTGTCTCAAAAGAAAAAAACTGTTAATGTTTTGAGGATATGCTCATGGCAAATCTGTAATCTGGTTTCTTTTGTATACAGTATTTAACTTTTGGATGAAAAAATTTCAATTTTTATTTATTTATTTTTTTTTATTATTATTATTTTTTTATTTTTTATTTTTATTTTTTTTTGCATTGAGGCTGCAGTTCCTTCTGCAGCTCCAGAATTATAACTCCCTGCTTTGTAGAACCAGCTGCACACGAAGTAGCCACGGTTTGAAACTTGTTTGACTCTTCGATAATATTCAACTATCACATCCAGATAAGTTGTTGCTTCTCTTTCTTATCACTTGATTTATTGCACAGCTAATTTTTTTATCACTTTGGCCTCAGTGTGCCTCCTCACACACTGGGTTACTTGTTCCAGCTTGAAACAGAGAAATCTGTCAGGACATTTGATTGAGAGGCTTTTATTTGGGTTGATAAAGAGTTGATCTCCATCTAGTGGTTCAGAGGTCTCAGTGAATGAATCAGTGCTTATCTAAACATGCATGTGACTTTCATTACAATTCAGTTCAGTTCAGTTCAGTTTATTTATATAGCGCCAAGTCACAACGGAAGTAATCTCAGAGCCCTGAGCAGGAACATTCAACATAGACAAATAAGTTAACAATATTTATCTGAGGAGCAGACTGCTTTGAGTTTAATGTCATCACAGAACTCTCATCTTGAGCAAACACAAAGGTGACAGTGGAAAGGAAGAACTCCCTCATGAGGAAGAAACCTTTAGCAGAACCAGGCTCAGGACAAGCGGCCATCTGCTTTGACCAGCTGGGTTTGAGAGGAACAGATAAACAATGGCAGGTCGAGAATCACATATGTTGCAGTTTGAAAGAGTTTATTTCAGTAGCGTTTCAGATTATATCTAATGTAATAATGAAATGTGGGTCTGTACTCAATGTAAACAAGACACTAAGCCAAAAGACACTTGGAAGAGTCCATGTTTGATCTGTTAGTCTGTTTAGATAAACAAATATGGTGGTAGGTTTAACATTAATATTTTGGCAGCACGACGGCTCAGTGGTTAGCACTGTTGCCTCCCAGCAAGAAGGCCCTGGGTTCAATCCCCGTTTGAACCTGGGTTCTTCCTGTGTGGAGTTTGCACGTTCTTCTCGTACTTGCACGAGTTTTCTCCAGGTACTCCGGTTTCCTCCCACAGATCAAAAACATTGCATGTTAAGCTGCCTTCATGCACAGGCCCCCGTTGCAAAAGAGATCTGTGATCTCAATGGGATTTGCCTGGTTAAATAAAAGTTAATACATTTTCAGTCACTTGGGCTCATTCTGCAGGTAAACAAATGCATGTGGTAGTTGGCGTCTAACTGTAAATTTTGTTTACAAATTGTTCATTCAAATACACATGAACTCTCAATATGAGCAACATATTGAGTGGATTATTACGACTTTGAGGAGCGGTCCGGTCCCCGTGACTCAAACTGATTAACTGGGACAAGATGTTGAAGAACTTTACTACATTGCATAAAGACACATGCACTGTTTGAAGCCGTTAACGGTCACTGAAGGCAGGTTGTAATGTAGACAAAGCTGGAACATAAACACTCATTCACACAATAAATAGCAGTGGCTCTAAAATGGACACATGTATCAGTAATCTGAGAGGCAGCAGCAGCTCAAACTCATATAAATGTAATTAAAACCAGATGAGCTCTAAAGAACAGAGCTGCCATTGATGTGATTCCGTGTGTCCTCACTGTTTCACATCAACATGACTGTGTAGGATAATGTGGTGAATATTCCACCTATGTGAAGGAGCTGAGCCAAGAGGAAGAGGCACTCCCACGCATGTCATCACTCACAAATATGCATCACCTCACGTGAACTTATAGCCCTAATAGCTCCTATATTTTACATTTCTGACACGCAGTATGAGGCAACACAAACACACATATTTGGACATGGCATTTATTATATGCGTGCTTCTGGGATGTCAGTGTTACTAACAGCCCCCTCAAATGTCACGTAGCAGCTGCAGCAGCCCCTCATCAGCAGCGTGCTAACACACACACACATACACACACACAGCAGCTGTCCACGCAGCGTCACTCAGCGTGGACGGCTGCAGACCTCTAAACAGCTAACCTTTAGCTCCTCAACAGCTAACCTGTAATATCACAGAGTTTGGACAATAGACGTCGCTAATATCGAGTAGGTAAAAAAAATAAATAAACTAAAGCTACCGTTAGGTGGTATCAACGACACTTGGTGGAAAATATTTCATTTTAAACACTTGACACGCTTACCTTCGGTGGGCACGTTATAAAACCCACAAATTCCTAACCCACCGAGAAAAAAAAAAACTAAAACAAATCACCTATTGATTTTAGACTGAACAGAATTGTGAATTTCGTTGGGGTTTACATCTACTTCCGTTTTCTCGCTTTCAGAATAAAAGTTTACGCAGCTTAAACAATCGTACATTGTGATGTTTCCCGCTCTTTTCACCTAAGGGCGATATAACTGTAGTTGAATTATTAAATGGCATATTAATAATTTAATTGGGCTTTTTTTGTAACTTCTAATAAATAAGATCTGTCATGAAATCATAAAAATTCGAGGTTAAAAAAGTGTGATTACTGCCGACTTCCGGTTAGTCAAACGTCTGCTGATGTTAACCCTAAATTCTTCAATTTGGAATTAATACAACGATTTTTCTTCGTTTATTTATTTATTTTTTTGTTTGTTTTTACCTACACGGTATGATGTTATTAACATGAAGTTTCTTGCACATGCAGGCATGGATCAGTTTAAGACTGTCAGTTTTTACAATCTCGACTTTATTCATCCTTGCTTTTCTCATTTAGCCCAATCATCTTTGTCATCATTAAAGTATACAATAGATGAATTTAACACGACTGAATTGCACAGAAAATGGCTGGATTTAAAATAAATTATAAAGAAAAGCAGATAATGTGTAAAAAAATAAATAGATGTCTGGCTGCTTTTAACCAAAATTAAAAATTAAGAGCTGGCTGCTTAAAAAGTTTGCACATTATTAAGTTGTTTAAGAACACGAATCAGATGGTTCACAATTTGCAAACCACCTGGAAATATAATAAGCTTTTAAACTACCAGTAGTTTATATAAAGTTTATACGAAGACCAGAGCCAGATTTAGATATTTTGTGGCCCAGGGCAAAGACATGGTGCCCTCCACTTCTCCAAAGTGTTATTGTTTATAAACCCTTATTTATTTAAGATCTTATTACACATATTGTTTATTGCAACATGTAAATCTTATCTTTCGGGTTATTTGCATTTGATTATTGCAGCGGCACCTCCACAAAGTTTTCAACAGTGTGACCAGACGGGAGCCGCTGATCATTTTGGAGAGGCACATCAAAACCAAAAACCAGAGCTATTTTTATTTTATTTTATACAGTATTATATCTATTTTAAAACACACACACAAAAAAAAATAAATGCTGTCGGTTTATTGAGGATTTTATGAGGATTTTTCCAGCAGTATTTTGTAGCTCAAGGTCCATTATATTTTCCTAAACACACTTCTGATCAGGATGGTAGAGTGAAGACTATAACTGCATGGCTGCTGGGGGGGGGGGAAAGTAAAAAATAATAATAATAATAAAAAGAGAGAGAGAGAGAGAGAGAATTTTGGAAAACAATTCTGAAAAGTAAAACCTTCAGATGACTTTCAATGACTTCTTGAGCATCGTTCTTTGGTTATAAATTATTCAAGTCAACGTGATATTTGTAACCTTCAGGGAGGTATAGTTGCTATTTTTCTAAAGATCACTGCTTGCTAAGAAAAAATTGAGATTTACAAAAAACTTGTTTTGTCTCCAAAATCTGAGGAATTAAGTGGCAGTAAAGAAAAAACTCAAACAATTACAGCATTTTTAATTGAACAACTTATTGAGCCGGGTGTTGAGCAGTTTACACAACAAAACCTCTATTGGATTTGTTGATATTTTTTGTTCATGGTTTTTTTTTTTTTTTTTTTTTTTTTTTTTTTTTTTTTTGGG
>JARVLU010000002.1:18241395-18257649 GCA_031762415.1 Simpsonichthys santanae | reverse complement strand
TTCACCACTCTCTGCAGAGCTTTTCTTTCTGCAGCTGTGCAGCCTCCATGCCACACGTTGATGCTGGAGCACAGGACACCTGTAGAAGGAGGTGAGGACTGAGCTTCCCAGTCCATCTCGCCTCAACCGTCTGAGGAAGTAGTCTCTGATGAGCTTTCTTGATTAGACGGGTGGTGTTGTTGCTGTGGACTCAGTTTAGAGAAGAAAATGACCCATTTGTTCTTCCTGACATTTCTTGTTGCACTAAATAATTGCTCCTGAACCAGAGGTGCAACTAGCTCCTTGATGCAGCTTATTCTTGCGCTAGTTTTTAAATAAATCTTGAAACGTGCTGAGAAACTGTAATTATTCCGAGGTGATACCAGTTGCATTAATTAGCACTCGCTACAACTTAAAGGACACACTCATACACAGAATCATTGCTGCACAAGCGCAGTATCAGTGTGTTTCGTTGTTGAAATGTCATAACATTGAAATTGTTATTATTGATCTGGTTCTTAGTTAATAATTCAAATGCCAAAATGATCCCACTGTGATGACATTGTTTGAATCAGGCATGTACTTTAACTCCAAAACTTGTGATTTATCAAAAAAAATTACAATCCTTTGGAAGGAGAGTGGTAGTCAGAGCCACAACTAAGAAAATTAAAACGTTAGAGAAGGTGGGCCTGTGATCAGAAGATCACTGGTTCAACTCCCGGTACTGACAATGTCAAAATGTGGGTGGGATAGGTGAAGCACCCACACCTGCCTCCTGATTCGCCCCAGTCTGGACCCTTGAGTAAGGCCTTTACCCCCACCATTTGCTCCCACGGGCACCCTATAGCATCTCTCTGCTCCACACAGACGGCTGTGGTAACTCGGTGGTCTGTGGTTGTGCCATGAAGGGCATCGGCATCAAAAATAATTGCCACATCTTTGTGCAACTAAGTTCGCTGTGGCAACCCCTGAAGAAGGGAGCAACCGAAAGAAAAAACAGCAACACCTAAATTAAAACAAGTATTTTAACTTGCCACTGCACCTCCATGTCAACTCTACAGAAATCAGTTTGTTTGTGCAGACCAGAGAACTTCACTGAAGATGTTCACATGTGTAAACTGTAATAACACTAACCATACTCTAGATGTCAGAATTTATTTACTTGTGGGACACCACAGATAATGTCTCTGAATTATTCACTCCAACTGTGAACCGTCTTTATTTAGTCATTAAATTAGGCCACAAGCTATTTCGTGGGCTCTAAGTTTACAAAAGTTATTAATTTAGAAATATATCTACATTTAAGCTCTTGAACTGGTGAACTGCTTCATAAATCACACTTCTTCAACCCATCAGCATTAGAGCTAAGAGAGTTTTTCAATGCTGTCAGTCCACTCTGGGACGTTGCCACGTCACAGCCTGGTGCTGCAGCTTTTTCACAGACCATCTGCCATGACTGGGCACTTGTAGTGTACGTCGCTGCCTTCAGACCAAACCCACATTATGGTGCAGTCTGCCTCTCTCCTGTTTTATTAATTAAAGTGACACTTCATTTAGTTATTTTTGACTTTTGGAGCACTCTCCCTGAGCACATCTTTAGTTTGTGCTGTCACACCCTGATTCATACACCACCTTTCATCTAGTCTTTAGTGACACAGCAGCTGCAAACAGGTGCACACACATTGAGAAAAGTTCAGCAAAATGCAGCTCAAATGGGCCTCAGTGCACCTGAATCATTAAGGAAAACTGAAAAAAAATTGAATTGTTAATTTAAAAAAAAATTATTTGTGTTTTAAACATTTTAGCATTGTAACAAATTTCTCTCAGGAAGATCAGCGGTCAGTGCGGTCTCATAATAAACAATTGTTTGAACAATTGATAAGTTCATTAGAAAAATCAAAATACATTCTTGTTTTTAGTATTTTACCATTTTCATTGTTTTATAACACTACATTTTATTTTAATTGCATTTGTTGTTGTTTATTGTTGTCTGTCTAAAACAGATATACGAGTCCTCGTGACGCAATGAGACTAACATATAAATAAAGGTTGAATGAAAAATAATCTCGAGGCTGCAAGTTTGAGCTCACATCAGGTCAGGAAGAGCATCTGGTGTAAAACAATTGTTAAATCTTTGGTGGGTACCTTACTCTCTGGGGCAGCACTTGAAAAAGAGAGCAGCTGAAAGAACAATAAATATAAATTCTCATGGAGAAAAACAGTTGTTTTATGTATATCATTCTTATTGTTTTATTCATGTCATTCTTATTGTTTAATACATCTCATGAGAGTCTCAAAAACAAAACAAAAGCTTTGAGGGGATCGTGCTGTTTATTTTTAACTAATTTAATAAATTGATTACCGGTATATTTGTTTTTAGTATACTGGTAAGTCTGTTTCTGGTTTGCTTTTAAATGCTTTTCATTATGTGTGGGTACATACTGCACTGCCTACGTGTACTGCTGATGGTTTAATTGACTGTACAACATTTTGGTCCTAACATTAATTAAAGTGCTTTATAAATAAAGGCGATTGGTATTTTAATAGTATGACAAGGTTTTACAGTTGTGTTTTATTTTTATTTTTAGGAAACACAAAGGCTGATTGAGCAGAAGGAAAAACAAATCTAAGTGAACATCTATCCATCCAACCATCCATCCATCCATTCATCCATCCATCCAGCCATGATCTTCCATTTGTTCCTAAATTGGGTCGTGGGGGGGTGGGGGGGCAGCAGATTGAGCAGGGAGGCCCAGGCATCTCTCTCCACAGCCACCCTTTCCAGCTCATCTGGGAGGACTCCAAGGGAGGCCAACCAAGAGACTTGGTCCCTCGAGTTCTGGGTCTTCCCTGGGGGGTCTCCTCCCAGTTGAACATACCTGAACCACCTCCCCAGGGAGCAGAGTTGCATTTGGGCCCAAAAAACTCTGAACTGCCCCGGCCCCAGCCCCAAGCCATGATTTCCAAACCCTCCCCAACCTGATGAATTAACAGTAATTATGGTCTGAACCCAGAATCCCCCCCCTCCAACATTTTTAATTAGTTATTAATGGTTGGGGATGAGCAGCTGAGTAAAAGGTGCAGAAGATTGGAGCTGAGGTGGTGTTTGTCCTTGTATGTCAAAGAGCATTAAATCCCTGCTTCTGCCTACATTCTTCTGCATCACTCAGACACATGGACCCTGCTCTGACACATCTGCTTTGGGATCCCTGGGTCGTCAGCCGCGTGCGTTCGCTGAATGCAGCGGCGGAATGAATATCCATTTGGGCGATGGATCACTGTATAGTCCCATCTGAAGCTTAACTGAACTTTTGACCTCTTTCGAGGCTGGTCAGCACGCAGTGAAATGGCTGTGCGCGGCTGGTGAAGTATGGCAAGTCATGGTACCATATAATTGGATCGCGACTGATCCGTGGACCCAATTAAAAGCCCACCACCAACCCGGCCCAACCATCCAGCACATTATCATGGCCTGGCCTGCTCAGAATTAGGGTCGGGTTGGGCCGAGCTTCAGGCCCGGGTTAGAAATGACAGCTCTACTAGGGAGGCACCAGGAAGCATCCTTACCTGATGCCTGAACCACCGTAACTGGCTCCTTATGAGGTGGAGGAGCCGCGATTCTACTCTGAGTCTCTCCAGGACAACTGAACTGATCACCCTATCTCTAAGGGAGAGTCCAGCTACCCTGCAGAGAAAACTCAGTTCAACCACTCAAACAATCTCATTCTTTCAGTCTCTATCCAGAGCTCGTGGTCATAGGTGAGGGTTGGATCGTAGATCGACTGGTAAACAGAAAGCTCTCTGTTTAACAGTCAGTCCATTCACCCATTCATTAAATCATTTATCCCATTTTTTTTTTTCAGGGGAGCCAGTGTTAATCAGAGCCAAGTAAAAATACAAAGTACAAGCAGGAAAACAAATTCTATTCAGTCATTTTTCCAATAACTATCTGAACACAATCTACATGTAAAATGACAAAAAAAAAAAAAAAAAAAAAAAAAAAAAAAACACCTCATGAAATCATTTGTTGAATCAGATTTATGTTTACATTATGTTTACATATTATGTTTACATGATGCACAAGTCTTATTTCAGACAAATATTTGCACTTTCCATTTAAGGTGTAAAAAAATGAGCCCAACTGAAAACACATTTTAATTTCTTCAGGATTTTATACAAGAAAATCTTGTGTTGATTTTTTGATGTCCAAATCTTTCATCAAACCAAAAATACTTTTGAATCTACAGCTTGCAGACAGAACATTTTAAAGTCTGGAACCGTCTTTCCAGGAACATTTTCCCACATCTCTTTCGATGGCAGATTTGCTGTGTGAAGCTGTAAGGCGTTGAAACAAGCCCTTTTCTACTCCCTCTTTAAGTCTGTGATTAAATGTGATGTACAGTATGTACACGTGTGTTCTTACACTAAAAGACATTGTCTGCAAAATATGCTAGACTTTCTTTATGATTTATTTTATTCATTATTTGCTTCTGTCTTTTTGGCACATCTTGTTTAGCTCATGTATTATTTTGTATTATTTGTTCTTGTCTCCGCTTTGACTTTGACACTGGACATAAACAGACAATTTCCCCTCTGTAAAACAAGACAGCAAATATAAAACATGTAGGTCAGTAACTGGGAGGCAAAATCACTCAAGCACAATGTTTCTATTTTGACACTTTTCTTCACGGCCTATTCTTTTGCATCTTTTAAAATGTCGTTTGGTTTTCTGGTTAATCTGTTGTGATGGTTCAATTATCTAAGCAATACATATTTGGCTCTGTTTCATGCAATGTTTAAGTACGTTTACATGTGCTCACAAAAGGTAAAAAACATTTTTCACAGTTCACACATATAATCCAGGTAAAAAAAAAATCTCACAAAGTTCAGACAGATCATCTGGACTTGGATTATTAAGCATGAACTTTGATGTCTTGAACCACTTTGGCTGTGGTTGCCTGGGAGGAGTCAACGGGGGAGAGGACGGGTCCCAGAAACTATCTTATCACCAGAAAACTGGTTGGTCCACTGTAGGAGTGAACTGCTTGGTGGGGAAAACAATTTGTTTGTGATTCTTCAGATTGATGAAGCCCTTCAGATGGAGGACGAAACGTTTCTCAACAAAAAATAGAAACTGTCCAGATGACCGACTGAACGTTGTTGGATTTTACACATATTTCTAATATTTCATATCTTTCAATATATTTGACAGGTTGATCAATATTTTCATAGACCAAGGCTCTGCTGAAATAGCAATTATGACTACAGTTTTATCTAGAAAAACACATTTTACAGGCTGGTAGACTTTTCCTTTTTTTTTTACAGTTTCATTTTTTTATTGTTTGTATTTTTTCATTTCACCCTGACTTCTCTTCTAAGATTTGGTTAGAGTTCTTTTTTTTTTTTTCTTTCTAAAGCTATTCCAGTGTTGCGGATAGTAATAACTGCTGTTTTCAGGGTGATACTTTCTATATCTGTTGTCAGGAATTATTGTTTCATCTTCCCAAAGGCATGGGTCACATGTGTAGGGGGCTCAAGTTTATGAAAATGCTTTATACTATTCATGAAATTAAACATTACAAGCCCAGGTTCAGTTGGGTTAACATGCACAGCTCCTCACTTACCTAAATCATTAGCTTAATTGGTTGAAATTTAACTCTTAACAGAAAAAATATTCAGGTAGTCCTCGACTTACGGCGGTCTCGAGCTACGACGTTTTGGACTTACGGCGCCGCCCCCAGTGACGTCATCACACCTTACGTTGTTTTTTTTTTATGCAGCATTTTATGTTTTTATCTTTTTATTTTTAGGGTATTTAGTTAGCTAACAGCTTGGAAACACATTAAAACGGTGTTCTAAGTGCGCAGTTGTTGTTTTTACATTGAAAAAACGTGTTTAAAAAGGCTTAGCGGCTGCCATGTGCTTTCGGTTTCGATTTACGGCCGAAAATCCGGACTTACGGCGCCATGTGCGTTCGGCTCCGACTTACAGCAGGATCGAGTTGCGAACAGTCCTTAAGTCCGGAACCCGTTCGTAACTCGAGGACTACCTGTATATTTAAAAAATTGTCTTCCAATTAGTGTTTTTTAAAGTACTATTTCAATTTTTACATTTATTTCTAGAGTGAATTTAACAGTTAGTTTTTCAGAGAATTACCAAAGCTAAAAATATTCAAGTCAGTGCTTTTGATCAAAAACAGTTGAAACATGATTTTGATCCCCCAAATCTGTCTTAAGTCCATCAGGCTTTCTAGATAAAATTGTGCTAATCTGACTGAAAAAAACCCCCAAAACAATTATTCTGGCACAAAGCAGAGTTACTGACTTGCAAAGTATTTATCAAGTACCATAATACATTTATTTGCAGAAATGTTGACGTGATGGAAAATAGCTGATAAATTGTTTCCAGGTGTAGTGATTACATTAAAATGGATTTTGAGTTGTCCTTTGTGCCCTGTTGATGGATATAGTATCAAGTGCACTGAGATTAAACACACAGACAAAAAGAAAATTGCTATGCTAGTGCTAAATGAGCTATTTTTCAAATATTTCTTACCAATTTTATCCATTTCAGTGTTGCACGGGTGTGGCGTTGACCATGAGATCTCTGGTTATGGCTAAAGTTTTAAGGTCAGGATTTATATTACGTTTTCTGTCCAAACAGACAGTAAAACCACCATAATTGTTTCCTCCAGACAAATCAGGGACACGTTTAACTGTAATTTCTCAAGAAAGTATGGCAATTTAAACAAAAGACACTTTGAACAAGTCCTGAAAGTCTTCTGTAATGGCTTTTTAATCTCATCTGTCTTTAAAGCAACATGTTTTACGTACTGAGTAAAAGACAGATATCCATTTAGTATTTTTCTACTTACAATCATGTTTCCTCTGTAATCAAAGCTAGAAAGCAGACTATTATGCACAAAAATGAAGCAACTATTGCATGATTCAAGTAAAGTATTACAATGGAATGACCTTTTGAATCCATGATTTATGTGTTTGTATTCCTCAGTAACACATATCCACATATTTACACACAGTTATTCATCAGCTGCTCAGAGGCAGTCCAGGCGGGCTGAGGAGACCAAACAGCTGCTCTCACATATCAACTTTCACTATCACGCCGCAAGAGTTGCTCTCTGGACCTGCAAATGTCCACACAGACACAGTTAGAGACACAGTTACAGAGCGAATGTCACGGTCCCCCACAAAATTTTAACTGGGCTTTTCGAACACATACAGGGCAAAATACTGTACAAGTCATCGTATGGAAATATATGTAAAAATAGACAAAAGAGTTATGAATCTGTGTCTTTGTTGGTCATTTGTCAATTCACTCTGCAACTTTTCCTGCACCTGAGTCATTCCTTTCTTCCACAACATCATAAAATTCTACCAAAAGCACAATCTCTCAGTTTTAAGTCAGTTCCCTTTCTTCCTAAACTGTTAAGCTTTTCCAAGCTAGACGGCTGTTTGTCATTCTCTTTGAGTCAGCATTGATCTGTTGCTTGCCAGCCCTCCTGGATAGTAAAAATGGTGCAGCCAGAGGCCAGGGATTCTGTTTTTATTGCCAGTGCATTTCTCACATCCTTGTTTGTACCTTTGACACATCATTAATCACTTTGTTGACCACTCACTCAGAGACTCCCTGACTTGAAATCCATCTGGTACTGTTTATGATTTCTTACCTTCTAAATCTGGTTACACTCTGTAATTTGTCTAATACATCACTCACCTACAGCACATGAGCTTTTACACACATTAGAAATGCATATCAAATGAAATACCATGTTTGGCTGAGGGTGAAATTGCATCCTCTCGTTCTAAAATGGTTTTCATCTTGCAGGGTACTTCACACGGCGATTTCTGGTAAGAAGAAAAATACCTTTGAACAAACTGAACCTCTTAGTTTGTGACAACATCAGTGGTGAGACCACAAGTAGTGAGTCACCCACCAAACTTTCCTGTACACACAGTGAGGTTGTTTGGACTGAAACTGCATTGCATGTGACAAAGGAGTTATTTCTAAGACTGCAAGCATCTTATTCCAGTAAAACAATGCATCATGGTATGAGGTCTGTGCAGCCAAGCAGTTGCAGGATTTTATTCATTTGTCATCTACAACTGACAGTATTTTGGAGTTTAAAGATTTCACTATGATATACAACAACATATAGTGTGTAAAATTCACAATCAGTCGTTGCACAAAATATTTATTTTTGAACAGTTTGGCCATTCACATGTATTGTATTGTTTTTAAGTTTGTATTGACTTTATATAATTCAAGTATTTCAGTTCTTATCACTTTGAGAATCACTTTTATTATTGGTCAACAATTCATTGTGATGACACTATTATGCCTGTGATGGACTGGAGACCTGTCCAGGGTGTCCCCGGCCTCTTGCACAGTGACTGCTGGATATGGGCACCAGCGACCCCCATGGCCCAAAAAGGAAGAAGCTGGTAAAAATAATGGATGGATGCACACTATTATGCTGTAAAAAATAAAATGAACTGAATAAAAGTAATCCAAAGCTTGAATTAATATACAGTATTATCTGTAAACGCTCCATAACAATACAGTGTTATGTCTCCAAACTAAAGTCTTATGGAACATTTTTATCTGCCTTCTCATGCTTGCTGCATGTTAGCTGTATCACACTGCCTGTTCTATCATTTCATTACAGACCCTTAATTAAATACCAACAAGTCAGATGACTTCAGATCAATTACTCAATGACACTGCTGCAGATAACACCATCAACCACCCAGTGTGGAACATTTTCTCTGCACAACATGATTTAACACAATCCTATTTATTACAGCAACAAGCTAAGATTTCCATTTTATCACAGTTTTTGCGCATCCTATCAATACACACCTCCTTATGCCACTATAAAGCATTAGCATCTTAAAAAATATATCATCCATGCATTCATCCATCCATTATCTTTATCTGCTTCTTCCTTTTCAGGTCACGGGGGTCATATATCCAGCAGTCACTGTGCGAGAGGCTGGGTACACCCAATGGGTTTTCAATCAGCCTAACATGCATGTTTTTGGTCTGTGGGAGGAAACCAGAGTACCCAGAGAAAATCCACACATGCACAGAGAGATCATGCGAACTCCACCCCGAAAGGCCTCATCCGGGATTCGATCCAGCAGCCTTCTTGCTGAGAGGCGACAGCTCTACCAAGAGAACTCTGAAGTAATAATATTTCCTCAGTCCCTAAATTTATTGTGCTCTATTGCAATTCAAAATAAAATTTAAGTACTGTAATTTTACACAATGTATAGTATAGAACAGAAGTGGACAACATATGGTCCGAAGGCCAAAAGTGCCCCTGGACATTTCTATCCGCCCCCCCCCCCCTCCCCCCACCCCAATATCCTTAATTTTAAAGAAAACAACTTTTAAATAAGTTGATGAAAACCTGTCAATGTAATTCAAAGAAATCTAAATTAAGCATCTTTGGATAAGTACATAAAAAGCTTTGGGTTGAAAAGAGCTAAAACCATCTTTCTGGTTGACTTTTTTTTTTTCATGTTTTAATAAAAAAATATATTTTGCATATTTAAGCTAGCAAAGATATTTTCACAAGATAACGTTTACAGAGTCTTACATCCTAAAGATTATTGGGGAGACACATTTTTATCACGCATGCTAACTAAGCTACAGCAAGAAAAAGCCTGAAAAAAGTCTCCTAGGATTGTGAGGATTCAGTTTTCTTTTAGTCCCACCTCTTTCTTGCAGCTCCTGAATGGCAGGGTGGAGACAAGTATCCACAGCTGCTTCTAGTCTGCTGACGAGGAGCTCTCAGTACTTAAGGCTGTTTGGATCAACTTGACTCAGCTGGAACATTGTTCATCACCTGGTTATGTGTCTGGCTCTATAGAGATCTCTGTGACCTAGATTACACCAACCTTGCTTCTCCTTGTGTTCTACAGCTCCAGTGATTCAGTTCCTTTTCCCCTGGTGTTACTCTCAAGTCAATTTAATTCAGTTTAATTATGTAGCACCAAGTCACAACAGAATTGTCTCAGGGCACTGAACAGAAACATTCATAAACATAAAAAGCCAATTAGTAAAGTTATATATCTAAGGAAGCCATCAGATTGTGTTGAGTCTTCACTTCATTGTAAGCAATGTAAGCAATCTCTCATCCTCTCGAGTTGTCTCCTGACCTGCATTCCTAGAGTCTTCCTGGATCCCTCCTTGGAGCTGCCACCTGCAAGATTTCCATAAAACAATAACAAAGAGTACCAGACTTCTTTTTTTTATTTTTTTATTTTTAGATCTTTCTACCTGGATTATTGAGCATGCATCAGAATAATCAAATAGTTTTCCATGCAGCCCTAAGATCCATCCTGCCACTCTTCATCTTTATCCTCCAATCACCTGGTCTCCTTGTTATTTCTCATCACCCTGGAATCTCCTTGTCCTCACTCCCAACCTGTGACATAAGAAAAGACAAGTAAGCTTATCACACCCTTTGACTACTGTCAAATTCCTTCAAAACCATACTACTATATCTCCTCTCCAGCAGCTTCCTCCTGCGGTCCTGAAATTCACTTCTGTAAATACATACCTGTCATTTGTAACTCACATGTGACATTGCTTATAGCAGCATCAACAGTTTTAACTGAATACGAGTGATTATGTGGCAACAAACTCCCAGTGACATGTTGATGTTATGAGTGGCAACATGGAGCAAACTCATTGCTATCTGTTGACTCGCATGAGGCAACTCCTAATGTGTTTGAGCTTTCAGTTCAACCAGATTTCAGTAAAACACCATAGATCTCCCCACAGTCTTCCAACAATTAAACAAAAGTGAAGATATTGTCTTTAGGTTTGGAGGATCATCTTTTCTTTACAATATTGTTTGGTCAAGGAGTAGAGGGCTGCAAACAAAATCCTAAACTTCTTCTTAAAAAAACAAACAAACAAACAAAAAAAAAAATAACAATTTACGGTAATCTCATATTTTGCCTAATAAATTGTGAACTAATTTGCTCTAAAAATAAATCAGTTTGATGCCCATGTATTTTTACTTTTAAATAAACGCGTTGTCACAATGACAGGGATTTAAAATAACACATCTCGTTTACCACTGTGTTACAAATCATGCAATAATTTTACTGTTGCATGTAGACTTACAGCTTTACAAGTTGCGTAGTAACACATGACTCTAAAAACAACATTGGGGTAAAAGAGGAACGGTCAGGAAATCATAAAACTGGGTGTATTTTTTTAACAGTTCGTTTAACTGAACAAATTAAAATGTCCGTTTGCAAAGCATGTGGCCAAAACCAGCAGCATTTCATATCAGAAAAAACAAAACAAAACAATACAATAAAAACAAAACAAAAACTGATTTAAAATCATAAAATTGATAGAACACAGTTTAGAGATTGATGTTTAAGTGAGATTGCATCATATTTTCTTTTTTTTTTCTCATTGACACTTTATCCATGACTAGAAATTTAAAAAGCAAAATTTGCAGTATTTGCATTAACAACGGGACATGTCTCAATTAAATATGGTGCTTTAAAACATTATCTGTTTTCGGTGAGCTTTAGGTTAAATGGCAGTTTAAATCTAACATCCCAAGCTTTGTACAATTATTATGTCACACTGAAGCCATAGAAGAAAATTGTTAAAAAGTGATAGACATGATTACACAGCTGTTGGTTAATGTGCCACTTTCCTGGGGCATTAAAAAAAAAAAACTTAAAATAAATATAACTTTGATTAATGTGGGTTTCAAAGGAACCAAAAGTTAGTCACATCCATTATAATCAACCAATGTCAGTTGTTTAATAATGAAGCAATTTCTCCTTCATACACTGATCTTCACTGGATTTAATAACATATTTTTTGGAAAATTTCCTTGCAATTTTCAGGGTTTTACTTCTTAAAACTAATTTGTCAGTTAAAACTAATGCTTCAGCTGTCCTCTGGGACATTTCTTTAAATTTCCTTTGGTGCTGGGTGTGGATAAACACAATCATTTCTGCATGCATCAGACTCTTGGATGACCACATTCAACCATTATTCACGTGCTACAGAACTGTCATGATCCTCTGCCGAACTCAACACTTCTTCCAACATTTAATGGTGACATTCGTCTTAATTAACTCAAGTGGTTTCACTCATATCCATACAACTCCCCTTTGTCTTTCCTCTTCATTTCTTAGTCCGCCCTCTTCTGTGGTTTGTTTCATTCTTCTAGGAAAAATTTAATTTTAACAAAAACATTAATGTAAAACTCGAAACTCGTTGTATCGTGTCACATTAGTCACTGTCATCTTTGCAATTGAGGATCCTCTTTCCATGAAAAAAGCACTACCTAATGCATACAGTGAAGCACTGTTCCTGCATTCAGTATACTAAAGATAACCTGAGCATTTATGCCAATGTCTATCCTTCACAGAATGATTTATCTAATTCAGTTCTAAAGAAAACCATAAATCCCGTGGTCTGTAGATCATTTAAAAGCACAGAAAACCTCCGTTATAGTCTGGCACTCTGTACGCCAGCTTCCTTCCTGTCCCTGACCTTCAAGGTCAGGGGCAGGATAATGAGCCCACTCTCCAGTTTCTCTTTCTCCCCTATACTGTCCTGTCACTGCGCGTCTTGTGAAATATCACAGTATCAACACTGTTCCACTTGTGTTGCTTCAACATGACCCATTGAGACTGAGGTTTCCAGTTGTGGGTTTATAAAGGGTTGGAAACAGGTATGACACTGACGTATGGTGAAGTGGAAACAAGAGGGGCTGCAGAAATATCTCTGATTATCATCAAGATACCCACCCTACTCAGTATTTAGTCAAAAATTTGCTCTAAAAGAACCATATATCAGTGCAAATGTACACAATTTTGCAAAAGAAAGATGTTTCTTTTCTAGGTGCTGATCTGCTCTAAAACTTGTCACTTAGCATATTGCATTCAGTGAGATTATATCAGTCTCATATACAGTATTTAGGAAATAAGACGATTTTAGCTTTATGAGAGACTGCTATACATTTGGGTTGCATAAAAAGTTCTTATTTCCTCAAAAGACAAATCAGATTAAACCAATAAGGGTTCATTTTGTCTATATGCAGGCATTCAGCAGGTTCTAAGTTAATTTCCTGAGTCACTTTTGATTGAACACATTCTCTATTGCATTGCTGGGTTGCACATCCAGAGCAGTGAAGCTTATGCTTTAAATTGAATGACAATAATTGAAGTAAAGTGTAGAAATAACTGCAAGAAAAAAAAAGGGCAATGATTCTAGTAAAAGAAGTTGATGCATCCAGCAGTGGATTTGGCTTTTCTGCAGCCGAGCTAATTAATATTCAGTACTTTTACAATTTATACAAACATTAACTCATTTAAAGTTTTGATACATGGATATTTATTTTTCTTCTTCAAGAAGTTTGAGATAAAGAACATGCACTCACAGAAGCAAAGGTGGGAAATAATAATCAGTTGTTTTAGCTGTGTACATTTGTTTGTGTGTGTTAACATAATGTATCATGAACCACTGGATAAACGCTAATGAAATTTGCAGAAAGCAATAATGGATAAAAATGATTCATCAGCAACATTAGATACTGACCTAAAATGTGAATCATTCACAACACATACTGCTTTAAGTGCTACAAATCTAGCATAACTGTTAGGGTCGACTGTTAGCAAAATACCTCAGAGACATTTCTGCAAATTGTAATGAAACTTTTAGAAAAAAATTCATTGGATGTTCATCAACAACCCATTATTAGTTTAGAGTCAGTTCAATTCATGATGTAGACACAGCTTGCTAAAACTAGCCAGCACAGTAAAGACTTTAACTCAGATAATTTTATAAACATTGAACTAAAATCTGATGTATTTTCAGGGTTTGATCAATAAGGCTGCAACTTCATCATTTCCTGACACAAGACAATAGTCTAAAACTTTGAACTCTGAGGAAGTGGGTTTTGCACATTCTTTCAAGGTATGCGAGGCCTTTAAGTTTTTCCAATTACTGATGAGCTCCCACTTCAAATCAACATTAAAAATGTTTCAGCTGTGCCTAATGAATGAACAATGAATCTACAAAACTAGATACTCTTGGTGTTGGGACTGTTTTTGAACAGAGGATCATCCTTAAATACACCCAGAAGCCTGTTGGTGGTGCTGAAAAAAACAAAAAACATCATACACGGGTGCAGTACCTGAGCACATGCACGTCCTGGGTGGTAGGCTACACTTAAATGTTTCTACATTTAACTTTAAGCATTCTGGAGCACAAATAAACCATGAGAACATTGACTGATGGTTTCCTAAGCTATAAAAAATAACTGTCTGGAAATGTCAAACATATTTTGCTGTGCCACATTTCTGTGGGTCAGGATGGCAAAGAAACCTCTCGGTTTCTCACTGACCCCACAGACCTGCACTAGCCACCAACACACTTGTTATTTCCTCAAATCTTTTGCGGAAACACATCACAGGTTTTTGCCATGGCTGCACAACTCATTGCAGAGTGCCAATGTACATCGTGGCCTGGCTGAAAAGGACATTAAGCGCAGTCTGCAAACTGCTGCAGAGTGGAAATCATCAGTGAAAACCTCTATTTCCCTTCAAGTCTGTGGGAGAGAAGGTTCAGAAGCTTTTGTTTGTCTGTCAAAAACACAGCGGTTCAAGTGGAGCATGCTGACGGCTAAGATGCAAAAAGTGACTTGTGATGAAAGATTTAGTGATGGTTCTAAAATATGTAATTTTCAAAAACAAAACAGGCTTCTGCTGTTTTC
The DNA here is from genome assembly GCA_031762415.1 of Simpsonichthys santanae. Classification (NCBI taxonomy): domain Eukaryota; kingdom Metazoa; phylum Chordata; class Actinopteri; order Cyprinodontiformes; family Rivulidae; genus Simpsonichthys; species Simpsonichthys santanae. The sequence goes on along the minus strand of JARVLU010000002.1, from coordinate 18,242,885 downwards.
AACCCTTCTCGATGTATAGACTAAGACCTTAAACAAAAACAGATTTTCAAAAAACAGTAAGCTTTTCCTACTCATCTTAATGCAATCCAATGTCACTGTGAGCTTTTTGTCTGCACTTTGTATTTCATCGTTCTCCTCAGCTGGATCAAAACGGAGGTCTGGCACCAGACATCCTGATAATGAGAAAATGAGGGGGACGGAAGCTATGAAAGGAAATATCCCTTCAAATATGCCCCATTCTTCTTTATTTGGCCCCCTCTCCCTCTGCTCTGTCCCCCATCCAACCTCTCAACTTCTATTCCCAGGCTGCACACCAAGCTGGGCCCTCTGTGGAGAACAGGAAGCTGGACTGGAAGTATGCTGTCTCCAAGCCAAGGTAAGTGGGTATGAGACGTCTGCCTGGAAGAAGGTGGCCACTTTCCCAACTATGAACCAAAATCAAACTGACAGCCATGTTCAAGAGACCCGAGGGAAAGTACAGGGTCTGAAAACCCTGAGCACAACAGAGTTCAGACATGAAAACCAGCCCTTAGCAGATGAGCAAAAGAAAACGTGCAGTGATCACTGATCTTTTCATATAAGAAATACAGGCATTCCTTGGAACAATGCATAAGTCTCATATGCTGCCTTTCATACCAGAACTTTATACCAAGATAATCTTGTCTGAGAAATGACAGCATTATAACAGTTTTGATCAAACCTTGAAAATAACTCCTTATCTCAATTGAAATGTTAGAGTATGTTTTGAACAACTCTGCCACTACTGCATCAGATTTTTAGCTCAGTATGTATCAAACTGAATGAGTTATAGCCAAGCGCAGGTGGAAAGCGGACAAATTACAGGTGTCGTTTCAAATATTAAAGGACTGCTGGCGTCACTATCAAAAAACTGTGAAAGACGCCAAAAGAAAATACATGTCAAATGTGATTGCATCAAACAGTCACAGTCCTCGTGTTTTATTTAAAGTGATTGGTTCTGTTCTTAATGAGTCGCAAACTAACTATTGAATCCTCACCTGCTGCATGTGAAAACTTTCTAAATTTCTTTGCTGAGAAAGTCAATTCCACCAGGGCCCAGCTCTCACCTTCTGCTCATGACCCCTCAGTCTTTGCCCTGCTCGGCTGTTTTGATAGCTTTGAACCTGTGAGTCTGTCGTCTCTGCAGGAGGTGGTCAGTCACTTAAAGCCAACAGGTTCACCAAGTGATGCTATTCCTCCTCGTTTATTTAAAGGGGTTTTCCTCACTGTAGCTCCTTCAGTTCTCTCTCTTCTGAACAACAGTCTGTCCTCAGAGGACATCAAAGCCTGGATGGATGTGAACTTTTTAAAGGTTAGTGAGGGAAAGACTGAGGAGATGGTCTTTGGAAGCTCAACTGAAACACCCAATGTCAGTGTTGGTTCCTTGGCCCAGTATATCAGAGTCAGAGTCAGAGTCAGAGAATCTTTATTGTCATTTGCACCACATGTGGTACATGTGATGAAACAAAATT
>JARVLU010000002.1:18115910-18129901 GCA_031762415.1 Simpsonichthys santanae | reverse complement strand
TAAAAAAACAGTTTCATCAGATACAAGAATACAAATAGGATAAAATGAAAGGAGCAGAAAGAAGAAGAAATCTTATGATGTCTGCCCCTTTTTTCACAGTTTGTTCAACAATGATAACCTTCAAACTACATAAGTTATATGAAATATATATGACTGACAGATTCTCAGAGGAAAAGACACTGCTATTATTTTGCCATGCAATCTGAGAAGAAAATATAGATTGCTTTGACATGAAATCTTCACTTGTTGTTTCACTCTGAAAGTATGGTCATATTTGGCCTTACCAAACCAAAATAAGAAGACAAGTTTCAAGCTTTGTGCAGCCTGAAGCCGGTGCTGAAAGAACTGTGGACTTTAGAATTAGGAGGCACCATGATAGTACTGTATACCCCAAATTCCTATTGTATACATAAATGTGGGAGAGGCTGGAATGCAAAGCACAAATGATGGCCTTGTGTGACAATCTCATTTCGTCTCACAAACAGGAAAAGGATCAGAAGAGCAAAAGTAAAAGATATGCTTATGTTCAGGGACAATTAAAACAAAATGTTACTTAACTTTATCTTTGCAAGCACTGGAACTAATTAAGGGAACAATTTGACTTCTCTTTTGTCAAAGATGAACCAGCGGGACCTAACTTAATCAGCCACAAGCTGTGTGTGTCAGTGGCTGGTGGGACAGGCAACAGGGGTTAAACAAGGTGGACCATAAAGGCCTGTTCTCTCCAGGAGTCTTTACATTGATGTTAAAGGTTTCCCTGTCCTTTCTCTTTCACTACAAGGTTTGAAAGAGCAACACGTCTATGTTCTATTTCATGCTTATGCAATTTGCTTAATGAGCATCCCAAGAGAGAAGATGGTGGCAAAAGAAGAGCAGAGGTGTTGTAATTGCAAGTGTGATAAATGATACACGACAAGTGATAACGAACCATGCGCACCAATTTGTAATCTGTCCCAATGGTAGTCACAATGTACACGCATAATTAGCTGAAGGATAGATAGGAAGAGATAATGTGAGTGGCGGTGGGGGGGAAATGTTTTATTTGAGAATAAAAAATTAACTTTTGTCTGAGAAAAGTTAAACAACAGCTAAGATTAATGCACAACTTCCTCTGTTCTTCCAAGGCTCTCGAGTGTAGTACTTTATACCAGAATGCTAGTGGAAGGTTTAGTGAAAAAAATAAATTGAAAGTTATATTAAATCCTACAATTCATTCCTCTACAAATGTGTTGAGTACAAATAATAATTTTTATGAAGGATGTAAGGAAAATACAGACTTGCAGTGGTATGGTAATAAACAGCATTGTTGTAAAAAAAAAAAAAAAAAGAAAATGCCTTAGAGGCACACGAGTGACTGGGTTTTTCAATTTTATTTGTTCAGATTAATGAACGTTCTAACTCTCCAGCATCAGACTAAACAGACAGTTCAACGCTTCTCTTTATGACTCACATGTGCATGTTTATTTTCTTTAACCCATTTGTCAAATGGGATCTTTACTTTAACCCAAGACGATCGCATAAGTGACATTATGGTTTAGCAATCTCTCAAAGCCATTTTGGAGACAAGTGTGCTCTTTTTCCATTGCACAATGTGGTGAGGCCAATGAGGCTAGATATATTATGTATTGCTCCAAAACCGCACCAGGTCTGTTTGGCAGCAAAGCTCAAAGAAAAGTAAATATGAGACACTCAAAGGCCTGCTACACTAACAATCTTGGCTTTATGAGCTGTCATGCACACTTTTCGCTTCTTAGATTGTCTTTCGCTCATGTGCTGCAAATACAAGCGAGCACCTGACAGAGTTTGGATAACAAGGCAGTAAATGGGGAATCCAGAAAACAAAGAAGGGGATGTAACCTTTTTAAGTCACTCGGCAGCTGAATGAGACACAGCTGAAGTAAAGCATTGGTTCATCTATGGCAAATCATTAATCCACTGTGGGTGTTCATCATCATCAACTCCTACTCCTCTACTAGCAAAGAGGCCAGCTGGAGAGGAAGATTGAGTTTCTGCTGCTGGCTGGGTTCAGTTTCTAAGCAGAGTTGGCAGCAAAATGGAACTCCCTATGCACTGCAAGCCTTTTCCAGGCAGGAGCAAATTCCTCCCCCATTCGCGACGCCACCCCGAACGCCAACTCCCAGAGGAGTGACAGGATCATGTGGTCTCAAAGAGAAGCCCCTGAAAAACTTTTCTACCTACCATGACTCTTTCTTAGCAATCTACCTCAGCCAGTCCTCAGTCCCTTCACAACTTGTCTGGAGTCCATCCATAATCTGTCACTTCTTGTGTCCTGGGTTGAAGCACAGTGAAGCCAGAAACCATAGGTTTGTACGTAAATTCAGTTCGAAGGTTTGCAACATTTTTACATTTAAAGCTGGTTTACTAATAAAGCACATCACATTTTTTTAGTCAATAAAGATTGTTATTTTTTCATATTACAAATGATTAAATGCACAGTACTTGCAGATCATGTAAAACTCAGCACTTATAAACTGTGAATTAAATCAGTTTTAATAATCTCCATGAAATTTCTATTGAAATCACTTTTCATTTTAAGATGCAATTTACCTACAATATGAATGCAGTATTATCGAAAAGGAAAAGAACCCAATTGACTGACTAAACGATTCTGTGTAACATTATTATCTACTGTATAACTGAGGACTGAAGCCAGACCAACTGAGAGATGAGGCAAGATATTATAAAGAAGATTGAAATCCAAGAACAAGTTATTAATTATTTTTTCAATACAATGACTTAGAAATAAAGCTATGGGTGAAGCAGAGCATGACCTGACTAAACCTTTAAAATCTTTTAAATCTGGGATAATTTACAGTAGATTCCATAAAATAACAATAAAATAGTTCCATAAAACTAGGCAAACCTTCCCTAACATAAAATACTGCTGAATATATTTCTTTAAAAAAAAAAAAAAAATCTCAAAAAGAACAAAGCATTTTTGTAAGCATAATTTAAGAATGAAACTGGGGGCTGTGGTAGCTTGGTGGTCAGTGCTGCAGTCTTGTAATCCTGAGAATACAGGTTTGAGCCAAGGTTGCATAAAGAAGGGCATCCGGCATAAAACAAATTGCCAAACCTTTCATAAAAGTTTGCTTGCTGTGGTGACCTCTGAAGAATGGAGCAGCCGAAAGAAACTTACTATTTAAGAATGCAACTGAAACTACATCTCAACTCTGTTCAATAAAAAAAAAAAAAGGTTTCAAAGTTAACAATATGATAAAATTCACCATTTTAGATATTGAAAGCCTGAGTAGAAACATTGCTCTTTAAAATACAAGGCAAATAAAGATTTACATTTGTGACAGTGTGTGAAAATAAAATGAAGTCTGGTGGGAGTTTGGGGAAAGTAATCGAAGGTCTGCCAACTATATGTCATCACCCAGATTCAATATCTCAAAGAAGTGCTGAGGTATTTTAAGACTCCATAACAGAGACACCAGAGCAGCCCACTCAGTGGATCAGAAAATCACTTTTTCTAACATTTCTTCCCATGAGCATACTAGCACATCATTAACGGAATACCTTACAAGCTCATCTAGTATCTAATACAGAACAAATATTCCTATTAGACTAGGAGTATGAGTTCAGAATCATGTCTTTAAACAAAATAAGATGTTTACCTTAGGTCTGTCGCAATAAACAATAAACCAATTAATCGCACGATGAATGAAAATTATCAACCTCATTTTCATTTACCGGCTTTAACGTTTCTTCGTGCCTCTTTCTACTGAAGACACGGCTTAACTCTGGTGCTTTTCAATGACCCCTCCCTTTCTCTTTAAAATCTATTTTAACCACCCAAACTCGTGTTTTTGGATTGTTAAAAGCAGCTAAGCTAAGAAGCTAAGCTAATAGGCCAACCTCGAGAATAAACCTCCGTCTTGTCGAGCTCCAAAATTCATGGTTGAAACCCGTGCTTTTGTGTAAAAAGTTGTTTTTCTCAGAAAAAAGAAGCTGAAAACTTGTTTACTAAATTTTTATAAAAAGCTTTATGTGAAGAATGTTATGCTAAAGAGCTCAAATCACTGAGCGTCCGCCATCTCACCATGTCAGCCCATGTCACGTCAAGGGCCCTCCCTCCCATTTTTCTTAAGGAGACACTGCTCAGCTAACCATTGTTTGGTTCAAACCATCTTATACTAACATCAGGTGGTCAAAAAAGGTACTACACTCCAAACAAATCAACATTTCTTTTAAAATTTGACACATAATTATTGTTAAATTTCAAACAATATTATTGTTTATCACAATGATTTCTGAGACAATTAATCGCCCAGCAAAATTTGTTATCATGACAGGCCTAGTTTACCTGCCATTTCTAATTTAAATGTCATCATATTCATACTTGGTGTGTAATGATTAGTGTACACATCCGAAATATCAACCCCTTACAGTTCACTGAATGTATTACACATTAATGCAATCACTGATAAAAAAAAAAATATGCTGAGAAAAAAAACCCCCATTATAGATAAAGTGAAGAAAGTTTCATTTTTAGAAACTTGTTCAAATTAGATTTGTTAAACATAGACATGTATATGCAATGCAGTGCACTTTGTAGTAGTACATAGTACCTATGCCAGGAATGTATGTGGCGTTGTAATACTGCCACAAAAATACAACAAAAACAGGAAACAAGGCATAGAAAATGGGTCAAAAATGAATACAAACACATAAAACAAATCTTATTTGTGGACTGACTGCAAAATAAAACTTCTACTTGATGTCATGTTGCACTACCGGTACAAGACATCAAAGAGTTGGCCATGTTGACTAGGAGTTGTACATGTCCAAATACATGAGCATAACGGATACTTTTAAGGCATAGCATTCACCAATATTATGAATTGAGGAAAGGGTTTTATTTACAATGTTCAAAGAATAACCATAAACTCCAGGCATAAAAAAGCATGTAATCTGGCATTATTATTGTGTGGATACGGCTAACATGTTTGGGATAGTATAGATTAGAGTGTGGTTATGACATCATTATTTTAAAGTGTTTTCACTGTACAAAAAAACACAATCATGTTTTGACATCCTTTCACTCTGAAACCCAAAATACTGTATTGGGGGTTCGTAAAATGCAGTTTTCATCTGAAAATGGCTGATATGATATAAAAAAAAAATAATAACTTTTGTGTTTTCACAAAACACTTTTTCTAGTACGGAGGGCTCCTCATAAAAAATATTTTGCACATCTATTTTATTTTGGAAATAAAAATGTATTTCAGTTTGCAACATGCAATGCTCAATTTCCCAAGCAGTACTCTATAGGTTTTCTTCCCAAAAAGCAGTTAGGTATTGCTCCATTGCACAATCACGTACACTCATGCCACTTCATGGCACAATTAATAAGCAAACACTGAGACACTGAGATTCTCTGTCTGGAACTGGGTAGGCCTGTCCAATATAGCAGAGAGCATGGTGAATACCCACAGCCTGCTGCCTAGCATCCCAGCTCAACCCTTTGTGCTGTACAAGATGGGCACTAGTTTGTGACTTGAATGTTAATCACCAGAGCTAACCAGCCATCTGGCCAGCAAACCAACCAGTGAGTGACATTTCCATCCAACTAATCAGAACGGCAGGACAAGAATTCTGGCAGGACAGCAATGAGGTCAAGTTGCCAGGGTTGTGTATGCACTTTCTTCAACGCCCTGAAATCAAGCAGGGCCTACAGAGTCGCAACCCTTTTTATAAAGCTATCTATCTGCTATCTATTAGCTGCCCATGAACAACTCCATGCACTAGGATAAAATATTGTAGTTCACTTAAAGACTGCTGGCAATGCCTCCCTAACAAGATAAAAAGCGCCCTTAATCACCGTATAAAACCCAAGTGCTCTAAGAGATATAACTCAAATGTTTTTTTGTTTTATTATTTCAGTTGGATGTTTGTGTGGTTTCTATATAGACATCAGAGCTAGTCACAATAGCAGCAGAACAGAGTAGATAAGTGATAAACATTCTAATTGTCGCCAATAAATCTGACATCCAAGGAGACCGGCTCACCAGCTTCTCTCAGAGACACTATTCTCCCTTTCTTAGGTACAGAACCTTTTGCATCTTGTGTCTGAAAATGTTTTTACGTTGTTCAACGTCAGTATACAACATCTCTTAACAATTAGCATATAAACTGTGTAGTATTTGAAATGTGATCTCTGACAGTGTATCCAGTGTGTTTGCTTCTCTTCTATCCTTACTGCACATTTATAAATTACTGATTTTTATATGATAAAAAACTAATTAATGGCTATCATACATACAAAAAAAAAAAAAAAAACACATAATATAATAACTAGAAATATCAAATCAAACAGATTTCATTAACTGAATGTCACACTCCAACAAGAATGAAGAAGGGTTTTGTTCCCAGACTGGTGCTCTCTCCACGTCTCCTCCCAGCCTGACCCATGTCTAATGCTGAGGTGGTCGTGCAGACCTTGCTTGGAGGGGGCCACTCCACAGTACTCCTTCTCACAACAGGAGGCTTTTGTCACGCTTTGACCTTTCTGGCCACACGGTAATAAATTTGTTTAATTCGTTCCTCCTCTCGTGTTCAGAGGGGATTCACTTCACATGGAAAAGTAGATGAAGCATGATGTGGTTACTCTATCTGGGCTTGTGTTTGCGTTGAATTCAAGTCCCATCCACTCAGCCTTATGACTGGGCCGTTCTGGTGTAGGTTCAGAGGATGTTGACCTGTAGTGGCGTTTCACTGAGCGATCTGTACCAGACAGATACATGTGCACAATGGGATAGAAAAACTTAGTGCACACCAGTGATGATTTTTTTGCAAAGAATGTTGCAAATGGCTGATATTTTCTACATTTTGTCTTCGTTCTAGTCAAAACTTTTTGCATAAAACACATTATAGACACAGCAGCACTGAACCATAAGCCTTAGTCATGGTACATCATTGAAGAAGGTATTTGGCCTGCCTGATGTGTATTGCAGAAGGGATTGAATGTATGAAGATGTTTTGAAAATGCCAGTATTGCAAAATAATAAAATTAAAAAAAAGACATGTTCAGTGTCCTTAATGTTATAACAGGCATTTGAAACAGTTGTCTTAACTCATTCTCCCTCCAGCTACAATATGACCTGCTGACTTATCACAGACTAAATACACTCTTATCCTTCTAAGGGCTTTGTGAATAGCAGACAGTTTATACAGGCTTTATGCAAACACTGTAAACGAAAGCAAAACTAGAGCAAAAGAATGAGCGCAGCATTTTTTCTTGTTTACTGCACAACGATTAATTTCTCTGTGCATAAACAGTTAAATGGTGAATTTAGAAATATTTGTAAATACATATAGATTTATTTCACTAGAAAATAAGAAGTTTAGAAATTCGGACATGTCAAGGATGTACCTGCCTCTCATATGATGACTGCTGAAGATAGGCACCAGCTTGTCATGACCCTGAACAGAAACAAGCTTGTATAGAAAATACATGGAAGGCAGTTCAAGAGTGCAGCTTGGATTGATCTCATCAGATTGTATAACAACAGGCCAGGATTTTTACACTGCTCTCAGCACAACCTATGATTCTCCCATTTTGACCCTTTTTAGTGTCGGGCTCTAATTGAAGTCACATGCAGCTTCCTCACAGAAGTTGACAGCCCATTTCGACAGCCAATGAGTCTGTGGAAGCTGTCACTGTTATCCCGAACGGACAGGGGATGTTTCTTCAGACCTCCACACAAACGTTATGACAGACAGGATTCTGATAGCTGATATTGCTGCTAGATCTCAAATAAAAAGGGTTGATGCAACGTTAACAAAAAATTTATTTGAAGATAGAGTCTGGATTTATCTATTTTAATAATAGATTGTAAATTTGCCATACAAGTTTATTTCAGGTTCAAAGTTTAGTTTGTAAAATAAATGAATAAAAAAAAAGTATTGTTCGTGCATTCATTTGCTGAACAATGTTTAAATGTGCAACTGAAGTGAGAAAAAATGGATAACTACAGGAAAAGTCAAAGGCTTTTCATAAATACTGTCATATAAAACAAAGTTTACCTAAATATCTCTGATGCTTGATGTTGTGTGAGACATCAATGCCTTGTAATTCTATAAATATGTCCTAAAGGAATACAGATAACTACTTATGTATGTTTTTAAATGCTTTGTCTTCCACCTGGTGTCTATTTGCATTTTTGCAAAAAAAAAAGCTCACTCTTTTAAAATTTTACGGCCACCTAAATCACACAATCCGCACTGACCCTGCAATCAGAGGCTGTGCTTTTTTACAGACAGTATTTCCTAACTGAGTTTTCCATTCAGGAAAAGTCAGATTCATTATTTAATACAACAAAACACGATGGTTGACACACATTGATTCCATGTACCGCGATCATTACTGAAGAGTTTGTGTAATGCCCACTGCAGACACTCTGCCTTGTGTTTCATGCAGATTGTACTTATTTCAACATTTTAAGTACAAAATGACAAGGTAAATGCAAAACCTAAAACTCATTGTTGATCCTTTATATTCAGTCACATCACATTTCAAGTGTTTAATGTCGAGCTAGCACCATTGCCATGGTTTTCCAGCTTCTGCAGTCTGCATATGACATCATTCAGTAAGACTTGTTTCATCTCAAATTGGTGCTAAATGCTGATAAAACCAAAGGGATGTTGTTTCCAAACAGAAAGTTGGCGCCAGCAACTCTTCTTCCTATCTCATCCATGCATGGTGTTCCTATTGAGTTTATGGAGTCTTACAAAAACTTGGGGATTTAATTGATGCATATCTCTCTTTGTGCCCCATATTGAAAACATGTTAAAGAAACTGAAATTAAAACTGTTTCTTTGTCAGAAGTAGATATTGTTTAACTCTGAAGGCCAAGAAATGTCTTTTAGCTGCCACTTTCCTAGCAGCTATTGATTATGGAGACATGATTTACTTTGTACATTAATGCTGCTGCCAGCTCCTTGCAGATGTTGGATGCTGTCTATCATGGCACGCTAAGATTCATAACTGGTTCTATCTATCGTACCCATCATTGCACTTTGTACTCGTGGGTCAGCTGGTCATCAGTATCTCTACGTAGACTCTCACACTGGTTCATCTTCATCCAACCTGCCTTGGTCTGCTGCTATCTTACCTCTTCCCACATGTCACATCGTCAGTGCAGTTACAGCGTGCGCTCTCAGGCCATCATTACCTGCAGCGTTCCCTCAGTGTGGACTGAACTCAGCAAAATGGATGTTTCTTACTCTGATCCTGTAGCGTGGAACACCTTGCAACAAGATCTGAAGATGTCTCCTTTGATTTCTTTAAGGGATTTTAAACATTTGACAAGGTCAATAGAAACATCAAAGCAAATACTGTATGTTCTTGATTTTGGTATTTTATCTTGTTTTATATATGTCACTTCAATTTAATTGTTTTTATTACACTATTTTTTAAATTGCTTTTATTGATGTATGTTGTTTATTGTACTCTATATGTTGCCTGTTTAAAACAAGTCTCTCTTGAAAAATGGGTCCTCGTGACTCAATGACTCATCCTGGATTCATTCAACTTTTATTTATACAGGTTGGTATAAATTAAGGTTTAATAAAATAAAAATAACAATCACTACTATGAATGAATATACATGAATAGTACCCATGACAAGTAGAGGAAACCAATAAAGCATGCTTTCTGCAGTGTCTTCCTCTTGTCTCGCCTGTATTGTGTTGTCATGTTCGTCACTGCTGCATCGCAAACAACTCACAACCAGTATTTCTCCTCCAAGTCAATAATATTCTTCTTCTTCTCTCATTGTAAAGCTAAATTGAATTCCAAACTCAAATGCACCACAGCACTGCAACAATCAGCACTACTGGATTTTCTAAAACCAGTCAGTAAAACAATCCTGATTAAAAAAAAAAAAAAATAATAATAATAATAAACATTTTGGAGTTCCAAAAACAAAAATAACAGAAATATTCAAGTAACAGCTAATCTCAGTCAAGCTGTATTACCAGCTTCAAATTGCTCTGGAATTAATTGAACTAAATCAAGTGGACTGAAGGGAGACGAAATCAATGTGTTTGGCTGAGTCTTTCCTCTGAAAGTAGGTATCAAACAATAGTAATCTATAGAGGCTCTGTCCTCGGGGAAGATCTGATTGTTCAACAGACAGCTGCTTACTTTCTTGTTCCTAAGCAGCTAGTTTAATTTACTCAATTCCTTTGACTCTGTAAGGAGAGTGATTATTTCAAGCAGTCAGAGCAAGTGAAGTCAAAAACTGTCCCTGTGGTTCGGCATCTACTAACAAACACCAACATATAAATCAAAATCACAGGATTCTGTTGTTCAAATAAAAACATTATTGTAAATATTAAAACATATTTCAAAAATGTCTTTCACCATGGATAAATATGCTCATTTATTCAGACTTTTTAATCGAGTTAGACTTTTTTATTTAATTTTATGTTATTTAAAGGTAGTTTTTTTTTTTCAACCATTCAAAAAATGTCTGAAGATGTAGAATAATCCCAAAAGGAAACATCTAGCAAAGCCCAAAACCTGTTGGACATTAGTAAAACTAATAAAAATACAACAGAAGCGATGGTAATCTGAGTGAGAGCAGACAAATTACTGTAAATAAATAAATTAATAAATAAAATCAGCCTCTGCTTTGGCTTCCAAACATGTAGCTGGTACACGTTGATGTTTTTTTGTACTATATTCCTGCTTAGCGGCAGAAAAACAAAGCACCATGCGGTGCAGACCTCTGGTAGACGTATTACTTTCACACACCAGCACAAGCATCTTAATGTTAGCCTCTGTAGATCTGCCCGTTCAGACTGGCAGCACAAAGATTAATCAAAACGTCATCTATGCCTTGCATACTATATAAAATAAACTGACATTAATTTCCTGTTTGCCTTGGTTTAATAAAGTGCAAGGGTGGTACTATTACCACAACCTTTATAGGAGTTTTATTAGCAAGACCTCAAATGTAATGAATGACAGAAACCTCGCAGATGCGTCAAACATCATAAAACCGCCAACAACCAAGATTAAACAACGAAAGAGAACTTCATAAGCCCTGCATTTTAAGTTCTGACTGGAGAATAAGATGAAATGTGAAGCACATGTGTTTTGCTGTGCAAAAAGAGTCTGATTTTTTTTCCTTGACTCTTTGATTCATTTAAATGAAACATTACCAAAGTGTTGAGGACTGACATTATTGAAAATAAAGCAAGCTTTTACAGACTAATAAGTCCCAGGTATTTTTAAAATTTGAAGCAACAAGTAAATAAAAAAAAAAAAAAAATCAGATTTGTGATGACATCTCAATAAAACCTTGAGAGACATAAAACCAAAAAAAAAAAAAAAAAAAAAAAAAAAAGTCTTAATGTTCTTTACTTTGCCACATTCAGTCCACAAGAAAGACATGCATTCATTACATTACTGGAATACTTGCTGGTGGCATATTGTAGGTGGGGTGAACAAAGATGAGCGAGTGGATGCAGAGGCACTGGGGCCCTAGATAGAAGGACAAAGGGCCCAGCAGTGCTCAAGCACGGTGAAAGGGCACATACAAAAGGCTTAGGAGAGTTCTTTATAGACCGGTTAAGAGAAACTGAGCTGGGGACTCTTGTGCCTGCATGGCCAGAGGTTCCATGTTTTAGTGAGCCACTGGAGTACAACCCTGTGTGGTCCATAATCACACCCCGCAAGCAGAGAGAAGCACACTCCCTAAATGGGAAGACGGATGCCCTCTTGCTAACTGCTCCACAACCTGGTAGGAAAAGCTTGAGGAACAAAGGCACATTTCTCCTTGGGAGATGGCCATTGAAAAGGTCACAGAAGCTTGCCTGTGTGGGTTTACTCTTCTTCTGTGGAGGACATTTGACAGGTGCAGAATGACAAAAGACAAGAGGACAGAGTCAGAGAAAGGAGATGGATAGGGTCGAGTGTGAATGTGAACTACTAGTTAAAATAAAACAAAAATCTCCTGAGAAAGAAATGGCTTCCTGAGGGAGTGCAACAAATAGGTGTGCCGTGTATTTTTTAATTGGCATGCTTACTGGTGAAACAATGACATCCTGCAGAGTGTCTGTGTACTAAGATGTTTCAGTGATAATGTTTGCTACTTGGCTTTGCCTGACACACAGTCACCCTAAAAGTTATTTACAGATGAGTACGCGTTCGGTCTTGTGCACTCAAGCAGAAATATTTGAGTTAATATAAAAATACAGCTGTGATTCATCCGTCTGTTTGTTTTTTAATTGCCTTCATCAAGCGTGACTGAACGCTGCAGTCTTTGGGACAGGAAGCAGATGGAGCCGTGTCCGCCGTCAGATCAAAAAATAAAAAAAGGAGGGGTAGTTCCTGCACTACAGAGCCTCCTCTGCAGTCTGTGTGTGCGTCACCTGCTCTTTGCACTGTTTCCAGGTCAGCTACCCAAAGCAGGATGTAAACAGACAACTTCTTGTCTCAGGAAACCTCACCTTAAGGGAATTAGGATCATGGAGCAGCAAAGCTGAGCTCCCAAGTGTCAAGGATCAGAAAATCAGGAAGGAATTGAAGGAGGAATGAATAGACACTTGCGTCATTCTTCGTCTCCTCCTGCCATTTTTGTTGACAAGGTCTATTACACAAGAGGATTTTATACATGCATTATCCTACCAACCATAGAAACATAGGGATCCAGTAAGGATGAGCTTGTTGAGTCTACTCATAAGATACAACACTCCATGTCTCAAATGTCTAACAGGCTATATTTTAAAGCTGTCACTTCACATCTGTCAGCGCTGAGCACATACAGCAAATAAACACACACATTTCAAGCAACACTCAGTGGCTTGTTACAGAGTGTGACAGATGTCTGGAAGTGGCCTGCGTGTGCTTAGAAAGCTTAACAGGGCTCTTGTTTCTTTGCAGGAAACCATTTGGATTCATCAAGTCAAATAAACTACAACAAAGATGCATGTTTTGTTCTTTGATTGTGTCTTGACTCGAGTGTTTTCAGAATTATCTTTGACTTATCATAAGAAGATCATGTTCTAACGTGTCCATAAGGTGCAGTGTCCTGCACAAGTCTTGTTTTGCCACAACTGAATAAGCATGCGATAAAAATTGCAATGGACTTTGGAGTTTGCTTTGCCTTTTACGAGTTAGGTGGACTTTTCAACGTGGCTAGCAGAGGCATCTACGACTGGCTACTTTTATCTTTATTCTCCTCTTCGTGGAAACATCATGTATGTGATTTTTTTTTTTTTTCACGAGTATAGTGTGTGCACATATAAAGGGTCCAGGCACTGCACTTTCGCACTACATAGTTCTGCTTTTGTGTTCCTCAACATGAACATATATACATTAAATAATAATCTATTTTTGACATCTTAACATTGATTCAGAATTGTTCCTGTCCACAGCGTGATTGGTGCATCAAAAATAAAATAAAAACCAGTAGTCCCTCATTTATTGCAGGGGATCCGTACCCTGAAGCCCCGTTATAAGTGAAAAACCACAAAGTAGGAATAGTAGTACAAGTAGTAAGTAGCAGTTTATTTTAGAATTTATATGTTTCTAAACTCTAAACGCTGCAAAAAAGCACAGAATGTCATGATTTCAGCTCTCTGCCACAGCTGCACTTTGCACTCTCGGCCACGCCCACTTCTCCGCAGCAGAACGGAGATCACAGAAGAGGAAGGGGGAGGGAGGAGGAGCTGCTGGAGGACATTTCTCCTGCAGTGTGGGCTGTACAGAGGTGAAGCAGGTGCTAAATAATTTAAAATAATGAATTTCAAATAAAAATTCCATGCCGATCGTGCGGCTCATCTATCCATCAGCCAACTGTGCGTCATGTCCAATTTTATTTTGAAAAACCATGAAGGAGCGAGCCTGCGAAAAACGAACCGCGTAATGGCGAGGGACTAGTGTGTGTGTGTGTGTGTGTGTGTGTGTGTGTGTGTGTGTGTGTGTGTGTGTGTGTGTGTGTGTGTGTGTGTGT
>JARVLU010000002.1:18027701-18040441 GCA_031762415.1 Simpsonichthys santanae | reverse complement strand
CACGCACGCACGCACGCACGCACGCACGCACGCACGCACGCACGCACGCACGCACGCACGCACACACACACACACACCTTTACAAGAATCTGGCCTTTTTTAATTTAATAAATGTTAAAAATATTTAGATATTTCTTGCTTTATAATGTCACCCTTACTGGCCACAAAACCACCCTCCAGCAACCCTAAAATGGCTCATGGGCCACCAGTTGATAACCACTATTGTAGCAGGTTGTTGCAGCTCTGGACATGTCCTTCGTCAGGCGTCGCCACAACGAACTAGTTGCACGAAGACTTGGCAATTGTTGTTGTTTTTTTACACTGGATGTCTTTCCTGACACAACCACAGACCACCAAGCTACCACAGCCCTCTGTGTGGAGCAGAGTGCTGCTATCTAGGGTTCCCGAGGGAGCAGATGGTGGGGGGTTAAGGGCCTTGCTCAAGGGCCCAGAGTGGGGCAGATGAGGGTGGAGACGGCTGTGACTGCTTCCCTTATCCCACCCACATTTTCGATGTTGTTGGTACCGGGGCTTGAACCGGCGATCTTCCAATCACAAGTGCACCTTCTTAACCTCTGCGCCACCACTCCCTGTTTAGTTTAATTTAGCGAACAAAGGTGTAAAAATGGCTCTTTTGATCATAAAGTTTGCAGACACCTGTCTTGGGACATAAACTTCACAGACATGAGACTTACTGTAAAACGTGTTCTCATCAACATTCATCTGTATTTACTGTTTGTTCAGGAGGAAAGTGTTCCTTCAGCACCTGATCGCCTCTTCAAGATTGTCCTGGTGGGGAACTCGAGCGTTGGAAAGACTTCACTCCTTCAAAGATTCTGTGATGGCCGCTTCCACCCTGGTACTTCAGCCACTGTTGGTATGTTTGTGTAGCACATTATTGCTGCATTTTCTTTTGCTTTCCTTTGAGTTTGCAGGTCCAGAAGTCCTAGTCATGAGGGTGAACAAAGGCTTGATACTGTACAAATGTTCTTGTTTATAAGCCTATCAATTTTACTATAACTGGACTTGTGCACAAATAAATCCCTATTGATTGTAAATAAATAAATAAATAATTGCTTGCATTACATGTCTTTTAATCATCTTTGCGCACAGGTATAGACTACAGTGTAAAAACAATAATGGTGGACAACAGCAAGGTGGCGCTGCAGATGTGGGATACAGCAGGGCAGGAGCGGTGAGATTTAAAACTGTAAAAACAGCTGTGACGTTATTTGTCTCATAAACCTCACCGTCACATTGTTTCTACAAGAGAACTACATTTTAAGTGCAGAACATTGTTTCTTTACTCGGCTTGCTCTCTGTTCTTCCTGCAGGTATCGAAGCATTACCAAGCAGTTTTTTCGTAAAGCTGACGGTGTGATTGTGATGTATGAAATAACTTCTCAGGAGAGTTTCACAGCCGTCAGACAGTGGCTGACAAGTGTCAAGGTAACACAGTAATACTTTCTGCTGGAGGCACTTGTAGACGTTGTTTTGTTTGTTCCTTTACAGTTTTTACTAATTCAAATATAGCAACAATATTTGTTCCCAGAAACAAGACAGCTATTACTCACTTCTTTAACAACTTCACAAAAAAACAGTTTTCTTAGGTGTGAGTTAATTCTTCTCCTTTTTATTATGTACAGGAAAGTGCAGGTGAGGACTTACCCATAATGCTTTTGGGAAACAAAACAGACAAAGAGCTGGAGAGACAAGTTCAGAAGGAAGTGGGTGAAAAACTAGCCAAGGTTTGTATATAGTTCAGCTCAGCAGTCTATACAGTGCAGTGTTGGTTTCTATAAATGAAATTAACTATCTACATGATTAAGACCTATTCATGAATTATTAAACAAATGTTTTAGTTTCTGAATTGTACTGATTTGCTCTTTACTAGAAGAAATCACGTGGACTAACACCAACTTAAAACTACTTTTATTGTTTGTTCTGTTGCCAGTATGTTTTAAAAATGTCTTCTTTTTTTTTTTTTTTCTTTTTTTTAAGAATTGCCACATGACCTTCTATGAATGCAGTGCATGCTCTGGATACAATGTAATGGAGTCTATGGCATCTATGGCTAAGTGAGTAAAAGCTGTTTGTGCTTTTAAAATTAAAAACAAAACATGTGTGCTGAAACAAACAAAAAAAGAAGCAGCAATTTTTACTTGGAAATTTAACTTTTAATTTAAGTTCTTTTCCCATTTGTAGAGCTTCTTTTTTGCAATCTGATCTTCTTGCCTGCTGTTCATTTTTTACTTCCCAGTGTACTTGCAAAGCCTGGATGCTTTTTACATCAAAATAAAAACTTTTTTTTTATTATTTTTTGCACCTTGCTTATGAATTTAGCAGCATAACAAATAATTCAAGATTACAGCTAATCACACACTGGTGTGTAATAGTAACAATTGCAAAGCACTAAAAAACAGAAGATTGACACAAAGCAATACTGTACTGACAACCTCATGATGTCTTGTAAGATGTTTTATTGTTTCAATTATTTTGTTTTTTAGAATTCTGAAAGAGCAAGAAGACCAAGAGAAGGAGAAGACAGTCAAGTTGGTCAGTAACCCCTCAAAGAAGGGATCCTGCTGCTAAAAGAAACACTTTAATACAGTGACATTGTAACACTACCCACTGTGATCGTGTGAGCACACGTACCCGTAAGAACACATTACTATGACTCAGCACAACTGTTTCAGCCTCTGACTTTAATCCCAATATCTGAATCAAATCATCTAACAAATATTATTTGCACTTTTCTAAACACTGTGGCAATATGATTGCATCAAATTATAAATATACAAGGAACCAGCAATGTACAAAATTAACCACGGAGTCCATTTAAAACATTTTTACTCCTTTTTTTGTTGTTAATATCTACTGTAGATTCTTCACTCAAACTTGAACAATTATTACAGCTATTTATTCAGCCTTCAAATACCACTTATCTATTAATTTCTCATTTTACATGTGATGTTAAAATATTGTGATGTTTGCTAGTTTTGAAATGTTATTTTACTTTCTGTACATATTTATGTTGACAAAATAAAAGCATTACTCTAATTTGGTGCTTTAAACCTTGTATTGAATGGTGTATCTTATGTAACATTCTTCTTGGTCAGTTTTAATTAGCATGCTGGTTAAATTTGTTGATTCATGTGACTTTGTTTCCTAGGAAAGTAAAAGCCTGCACCAATGTGCAGACGTACTTTTAATAAACATTATTGTGTATGAGAGGCTGGCCATAGGTATTTAAAGTGTTTTTTTTTGGTCCATCCTTTGCTGTAGCTGGTACCTCTTGGGTGTAGCAGAACTTCAGCCTGAACAATTAACCAAATCAGTTGTGTTGTCATTTTTATTAGGGGCTTAAAGACTAGAATAAATGTTTTGTCACTTTAATCCATGCGGATGCCAAGTATTTTATGAATTTCTCAAATCTTTTCTGGGATCTGTTTATGAGTGTTGATTGGGACTGGATAAAAGAAAAATAAACTCAAACATTTTGTTCTTTTCTGCCACTAATGATGCTTCACTACTTCTTAGATTTTCACTTGTCTTTTTGTGAATTGAAATAAAAGTAATGTGTGTATATTGTATTAAGCGTCAAACAGGTGTTTCTTGTACAGTGAAATAAACCACATGTAAGTGTTTGAATTTTCTGTTTGTATATTTTTTTAAATGCAAAATCAGTGCTAAATGGGCAACAAATGTCCCAAATTATCTGAATGTCTGACTTGATGCATGGCAACGTTGGTTTGTCGCTGATCAGTTAAATGCCTTTTGAAATCTTGTCAAATTTAAGGGTGCTAGTTTCATTCACACATGACTACATAAATAATGTATAAAGACATGAGATCAAGAAATGTTCAAAGTGTGTGCATTCAAAAGATCCCACTTACTGGAATCATGTTGGCTGCCATTTCCATCATCTGGAAATTTATTTATTGTTGTTTGATTAGTTCTGTAATGATTCTCTTTGAAAGCAATGGACATGTAGCAATATCTTAGTAGATTAGAGTTTTTAAAGCAAAGGATAAAATATCCTTTATGGATCCCACATCACTGTTACAGTACTGTTCATTTAACCTGTAAATGTTATACATGAACTTGACATTATTTCAACCTGATCTATTTTTTACAGTACACAGGCATCAATTTTTTCACTTATGTTTTTGTTTTTCTTATTAGTTTCACCTAAATGCAAAAAGCTGACACTGCATGTTCTGTTCTGTAAATGCAGATTAGACACTTTTACATTAATTCTAAACTCAATAAAAATTAATTTGAATGAAATGACAGAAAGTTAAAGCAGCAAAGGAACAGTGGGCACTTGATAAGGCTTACTGGATGTATGTTGTTAACCTGTAAACATCACAGCTCAAAACTGAAACACAATGCAGATGTTCCAGCTGTGCAACAGTCTCAGCCTCAGTTTTATATATTGCACACTCACAAAATTACACCCCCAAAACTATTGCTAACAAAAAGACATTGCCTCTCAGGTTGTACATTATCCTTGGCTGTGTTCACGTCCTGTTAGATTCCCACTATTTCCAAACTCTCACCTGTAAAACAACTTCAGTTCATTTCATACAGTACAACCTAATTATAATATCTAAATGAAGTTCATTTTGCCATGCGTGCTATGAATATGATCACTGCCCACTCAAAATGTGGAGAAAATAAATCCTTTAAAGCAGACGTGTCCAAAGTCTGGCCCGGGGGCCATTTGTGGCTCGTGTTCTAATTTCCACTGGCCCGCAGCCTCTGTCATAAAAACCAGTAATATGTGGCTCACCTGCAACTACAGTACAGTATAAAATACATGCATACTATTTTATATTTCACCAGAAGATGGTAGTGTGATCCTTTCCTGCCCATTTCTTAAAAAGAAACTGTAAAAACAGAAAAGTTGACAGGGAAAAGGAGATTGTGCTGTTTTCCTCTCATCTCCGTGGACCCAGATGATCCAGACCACCTGCAGGAACTCACTGAGCTGTAGTGATGTCGACTGTCACAGTCAGCACCAGCAGCTCCCTCTGGTCAACTTTTATCACCAGCTGAATGAAGGCAGCTTCCAAGAGATTCAAACATTTGATTAAAAAAAAAAAATGTTGACCTTGTTTGGCTCGAAAACATTCTCTGTTGTGAACATCAACGAGAACCACGTGAGGACGAGACTAAGTGAATCACACCTGCGTGACGCCCCTGAACATCAGAACCAGTTACTGAGCCAGACCTGGCCCATTTACTGCTGGTCAGATCTCAGCATCACCCTTCACATCAGTGCAGGCAAGTTTAGTCTTCTGAGATGAATAAATTCTGAAATGTCAGTGAATTAATTTCTTTGTGATGAGCAAAACTACAGATTTGAACACACCGAGTCTTCAGTCTGTGTATAATTTGTTCTTGTAGCTCAACATGCTAAATATTAAATTGAAATTTGGTCCGGCAGCCCGTTTATCCATCTTATTTGAGAAGTTTACAGTGAGCATTAATATGTATGTGAATATTATTTAACCTCGTTAGATTTATCAGTACTTTACATTAAGGCTTCCCATATAGATGGCTAATAAATAATTTATATATGTTAATTCATCTATAAACAATTTATAAATCATTACTAACTGCTTATTATGCATCAATTAAGGGTGACAGAGACAAAACTGACCAGTTTCTTACTAAACAGTGAACCAAATCTGTTCACCTACATGTTTCATCTGTTATATTAAACATTTCAGACCTTGTAAGCACAATAAGCATTTGTCAACCTATTTCTTTTGCATAAACTATTGTACTGTATTGCAGCATTATATAAGTATCTACAATTAATATTATATCCTTATAAAAATTACAAATGCTTATGCTTACAAGGTAGTAAAGCAGTCTGAAATATTTTATATAACAACTCTAGATGAAATGTATAGGTGAACAGATTTGGCTCACTATTTGGCAATAAACTGCTCAGTTTTGTCTCTGTCACCCTTAATTAATGCATAAAAAGCAGTTAATAATGATTTAGGAATGTTTATAGAAGAATTAACAACGTATCTATATACTATTTATTCCATGTAAAGGGAGCTTTATTGTAAAGTGGGACTGATTTATCTACCTGGATCATTAAACTTCCCCAAATATTTTTTTTTCCCTAGACAGACTTTTTAAAATTTCATTTTATTTTATGTGGTTTTCAATTATGAAAGACAGAGTGTGTAGTAAAAACTGGTTTACATTTATATGTTCTGTGTGAAGGAATGAAAAGTATGCCATTTGCAACAAAAACATCATAAAATAATTAATGGTTCAAAGAGTGTCAGGCTGAAAGGTCGCCCCCCCCCCCACACATTATTACCTTAAATCTAACCCTTTTCGCAAATGATTTGGACACCCCTGCTTCAAAGGATAGCTATATCATGAACTATGTAAATGTTTCTATAATATTTAAATTACTGTGAAATCTATTGCAGATTAAAACATGGGTAACTCGCCTAACACACGTCAGTCATCAGGAACATTCATGTTTTGGAGCAGTGTTACATTCAGAGTGGGTTAACAGTCTTGAAGAGTGACATCCTCTTATTCTGCAGTGAAGTGACAGTATTGATAGACTCTATAGGATCAACTCTAGCCTTTGGCCTGATTTTTTTTTTTGTTTGTTTTGCTTGTGACCCTCTCACATCCGTCTGAGTCTCTGTCCCCCCCGCGGTGCTCAGGACTCAGACTCGGTGGGAGGCCGCCGTCCAACTCAACGCATCTTGTAGTCGTGAGATATCGCCGCTTCACAGAGCTGCCCTTTGAAATCCAGTTCAAAAGTAAAGTCCAAGTCACGCTTCGGTTCAGCGAGTGGAGAAGAAAGAAAGATGGTTTTCAGTTAAATTGAGACAGCGATTGAACACAGCAGAGAGTGAGAAAACCAGCGATCATTTTGACCTGACAGCAGGACGCTGCCTAAGATAAACAGAGTGCTTGTGCCAGACAACAAGAGAAAGCAAACGCTGCTCCTCCATCCCTTAAGGCGGAGAGGAGGACACTGACAAGGTCAACAATAGAATCTGTTTGTTCAACTCTCTGCAGTGCTCGGAGAAGAAAACAATCTGTTGTGGACAGATTGTGGAGGGGATAAATCACGGAGGGATGACAAATAATCTAATCGGAGCAGTAATTATTCTGGATGAAATACTCACAATGTTTTTCTCGTTGGGCTTCATTGCGATGGTGCCAGTGATTTCTTCTCCTCTTCGCACCGTCAAGTAGTCCTCCAGGTAAAATACAGTCTGCTTCCAGTGGGTGTACGGAGCATCTGGAGCTGGTATCACACAAAGTCATCCACATTCACCACAGTCAATCTTTTATCTACACTTTTGGAAAAAGTATAGATTGTAATTGTGGTCATTTATTTCTCAAATTCTCTGGTGCATATATAATATGAAAGTCTTATGAACATGCTTTTTCACTTGTCCTAATGTTGAATAGTGATATTTTTTGAGTCTCATTTACGTAGCCGTTTCTGAACACCATTACTTTTTTCCGCAGCCTGGGAACTAAATGGTTGACTTTAATGTTTTACAAAATTAACAATAGATGCTGTTTTCAACATAAAATAATGTAACAAAGCTTTAAACCTCCGATGTAGCACAGGTAAGAAAGCGGTTTGTCAACCCCTTGCAGGTCTTTCAACATTATTTTAATACCACTCATCTGGGGCGGTTCTAGAATCTGACCTTCAGGGGGCTCAGCCCCCAGCACTGACAATGGTTCTTAGCTTGAGCAATGCTGTGGCCATTAGCATCAGAAGCATTTGTAATAATAATAATAATAATAATAATAATAATAATAGTAATAATAATAATAATAATAATAATGATAATGTATTCCTCCCCCAGAATTTTTTAAATAAAGAAGATGCCATTTCCTGCATTTTGGTGTATTTTAACGGGTTGTTAAATATCTATGTTTACCTACATTCAATAACTACTTTAGAGAGCAGCAAGAAGTAGCCTGACCAACAGCTCTCCTTGTGTGAGTAGAGCATGCTCTGCTTCTCACGCACATAACCCCACCCCCTCCCTCAAGCGCCTGCAGGTAAGGAAAGTTTACCTTCGGGACAAATTAAGGTCACCCCATTGGTCTGTTGCTGACGAGCCTACTGGATTGATTGACAGGTGGCGTTGAGGCTCCGACTCGTGCAAAAAAATAAACGATTTTACTGGTCCGTTTAAGTGTCATCATTTATTTAATATTTATGTTAAATGTATTCAATATTTTGATGAATCTAAGGTTTGAGATTTGAGTTTTCTTACAAAATTGCAATGATGGTTTCTTTATTTTTCAGGGCTGCTGAGGTATGCTGTGTGTCAGAATATAGATATTAACTCAAAACTCACCTGTTTAAAATGTTCATCTATCTCTGATGACCTGCATGAAGTTTGGAAGGCCACTCACTTAAATCTAATGTCTTCCCAGAGCAGCTTGGTCTCTGGCCTTTTAGACAAACCTTTTGAAAGTTTTTACACAAAGCAACCTGTCAGTCAGTTTGGCTGCCGGACAGACTTGGCTCAGTTCTTTTTTGGACGTAGTTCAATAAAGACTCACACCAGCTCTGCTTCTTATGCTAATGCCACAGATGACGAGTCATCTCTACTGACAGGCAGGAAATGAAGTCTCTGGCCCACAAGTGCCGGTTTCCTTGAGGTTAAAAGTCTGTGTGCATCTGATAAAGTTTGATTTGAGGGTTTTAAAGCTGTTTTTTTTTTTCTATGAATGCAAAACTTTGACTTGACTTTGACAAAATTTGTTGGTAGGTGAATTATCGGGTCTGACCTTGGAGGAGAACTGCCTTGAATGGCAAACTTACAGAAAGGCGGGGGAGAAAAGAAGAGAAAAAGTTGATGCTTGGAAATAATACAGTGCATCTCTGTGTTCAAGTCAAAATGACTTCATGAATAAAAGATGATCTGAGTTTGCATACTTCACGAGCCAAGAGATTCATCTTGATTTACCTTGTTTATTGTGAAATGCTTTTTGCACAAGAACCACTAGAGGTCAATCTCACGCTGGTTTAGACTTGTTGGCCAGCACCACTCTGAATGTTTGGATCATGATCATTTTGACTGTTTAAACACTTAACAACAGTAACAGCAGCTTTGATGAATACAGTTAAAAACCCAGAATAAACTGTTTTTAGGTCAAATCTCTTATTTAACTTGATCAGGCTGCTGTTTAATATACTGTATTATATTACATTATTGTTGTTTAGTATACATCTTAGATCCTTGTCTACCGTTTTCTTTGTTATACTTTATATTTTTATTATTTTTGGGTGTAACTGGGACCTTGAGTACACAATTTCGTTCTATCTCAGCACATTTGATATGCAAATGACAATAAAGAAACTTGAACCTTGATCTAAACCAAAACATTTTTTCAGCTCTCACACTTTAAAAATATACAGTACTAGATTTCATCATTTTTCAGAGTAAATATGGCAAGTAAGTAACTTATAGCTTTGGGTTCAATGCATTTAAAGATGGCGAAGACTCACATGTCACTGAACTACAGTATTAAGCTGTTAATTTTATGTGTACAGCACTTTGTTGCAGCTGTGGTTGTTTTAAAGGGCTTTATAAATAAAGTATTATTATTATTATTATTAATAAATTGTTTTTGTACTATTAGTATTTAGCATATTCTTAGTTTAGAGCATTTCTTAGTTTATATCTTAGATCTTACTACACAATTTCTTCACAATTTATACTTTTATTGAATGTGACTTGGACCCTGTGTACACAATTTTATTCCACCACATGTACCACATGTGGTGCGAATGACAAATAAAGAAACTTTGCCTTTATTGTTTGAAATGTTTTTTGAGAAGAAACCTCCCATTTCTTTGCTTGCTTTGGCTCAATGTTAGCATAATAACTGCTCCCCCCTGATGCTTGCAAGCAGCTTCCATATTGGTCACATTATGCACTTCTACACTGTGCACAGGACGTTAGGAGGTCTGCGGTCTCACCTGTGGAAAAGCCAGTCTTCTTGTGACACTTAGTGAACTCGATGTTGAAGTAAGTGATCAGAGCATGGACGTAGTCGTTCCTCTGGATTTGCAAGCAGAAAGGCGAGGTGAATGAGAGGTCGTCTGGCTTGACTGTGTAGAGGTCCACCTCCTGAAAAAGTACAGACTCATTTAAGTGACCCATTGGAAAACAACAACAACAAAAACGTCCCTTTGTTTCATTTTCAAGTTAAACCTCAGGTCTGTCTCAGAGATGGAAGGAGACCGGTAAAGCTTGTGCAGGATAAATGAAGAGACTGCTGTCATGTCAGGACTCTAACTCATGTTGGGATTGATGTATTTTTCATGCATAGTGCAAGAACTCAAGTCTGCAGATGTCCCCTAGTTTTCAATAGATCATGTGTAAAGATGAGCATCTGTTTACACATTCTGATGTATTATTGTGTGCACAGCTCCGCGCTACATTAGCTCAGATAAGTAACAGAATGATTCATTATTGTGGCTCACATGAAACAGTTGCTGCACAAAGAGCACATAGGCGCTGCTGCTACAGCACAATCTTTCTTCATGTGTTATCACCATCAATAGAAATCTACTGCTAGCTGCTTTTTGGGACCAGATGCACCATTTGGTGTGGAGGATTGAACCGCATGTTTGCTTTCAAATCAAAACAATCAGCTGTTCTCAGATCCACCCATCTGCTCTAATCTGAAATTAAAAACACACGCTTGACTGTTTGCTCTGGTTGTGCAGTAAAATACATCTGAAAGTCAGATTTTAAAGTTATTACTCTGAATTTGAAATGGAAAACAAAATGAGAAAGCTGCTCATCTTATTCACAACTTCGCTTCTTAATGACCCTATCTGAGCATTGCTGCAGAGTTTATAGCAGAACAATTCAAATTCAAATTCAGAAATACTTTATTAATGCTCAAGGGAAATTAATAGTTGTTGTAACTCATTATCCTCATTTCATTGAGATGTTATAGATACTGATGACTCTAGGCAGGAAGGATCTCTTGTAAAGGTCCGTCTCACAGTGGATCCAAACAAACTGGCCCCAGATGTTGTCCAATCCGTCCACCCCAGGCTCCAGGACCGCCATAATGCTGGACAGAACTCCTCCCAGAGCGATGGCCACTCCTTCCAGCAGCCTGCCGAGCTCCTTGTCACTGCGGACAGCAAGTGATCCCGGTCCTTTTGTTGTCACAAGCCACATTTCTTGCCAGTTCCAGTATCTCCTTAGGAGATCTTAGGATCTCAGTGGTCCGGCACTCGAGCACAGCCAGCAGGTAGACAGGAATGCATCCACGGAGCCTCCTTTTCAACTCATTTGAGATTTGGGGCTGTAGCTGAAAATATTGTTTGAGCTCTGAGATAATCAGCAGCTCCCGGTTGTTTAAAAAAAAAAAAAAAAAAAAAAAAAAAAAAAACTTGTCATGGTCATGCATCATAACAAATGTCCAAATGTTTAAAAAAAAGTTTCAGTAAAAATTATTCCAGCTGCACAGCATCAGATACCAGAGGAAATAACCATCCCAAAAAAAATGAGTTACATCCAGAAAATATCCCTGAATAAATGTAACAGAGCTACTCCAACATGCAGCCACCCCGAGCGGCACAATCCTAGAATAATGGAGGGCAGTGTGGACATTGCTTAGCTTTACCATGAATGAAGTAATTTAGCAATCCATTTAAAGACAATGTGATTACCCAGAAAGATCATTGCTCGTTTTTGTACCACCAGATCCAAAAACAGACAGCATTGCCACTATCGTTATTCAAACCCTCATGTCTTATATTTTGTTTCTTACACAACAAAGTGATGCTTGATGGGAAAGTCAAGGTACAACTTACACCTAATTTTCCTTAAGGACGTAGGTGAAACAGGACAGAGCCCCGCAATCAATGCCAGCGATTAGAAGGTCATTAAGACAAGCTGCACAATCAGAGGGCAGACAGGCTGCTATTGTCATGCATGGTGAGACAGCCTGATGAGTATAATTCACACAGCGAGAGGCCACAACACATCAAGGTCAAACTCATTCCTGCAGAGCCTCACAGCATGTCCACCACTCAGGTAATGTCATTGATTAGTTATGAACTGCGCGAGTTAGCTTTACCTTTAAAATCAATACAAAACTAAATCATTTTCATGGCAATGTAAGAAAATGACAACTGCTTAAGCTTTTACACTCTAATCAGTATTTACTTTACCTTATTAGAACTTATTATTTTTGTAATTACCTGTTTCCCGAGCAATTAAACAATAAGTTCTGTGTGTAAAAAGTAATTAGGGATTATGACGCAAATTCAGCAGACCTGAGGGCCTTAATCTAATTCAGTTTAATTACA
Source organism: Simpsonichthys santanae (assembly GCA_031762415.1). Lineage (NCBI taxonomy): Eukaryota > Metazoa > Chordata > Actinopteri > Cyprinodontiformes > Rivulidae > Simpsonichthys > Simpsonichthys santanae. Next base: position 18,028,074 of record JARVLU010000002.1, on the reverse strand, counting down.
ATTTATAGCTTGTTGTTATAACAGCTAATTGTTATCAATGATAAAATACAGAACTGATGATCTGGGGAAATCAATTGCAATTTTTTTGTAATAAATACATTTAAAATAAATTGTTTTGTGGAATTGTTTAAAAAGAAAAAAAAAAAACCACAGTAGCATTTTTTCCCTGCAAAAGTTCTTTACAGGTTATGTTTTCATGGCATTAGTTGAGCAGTTTGCTCGTAGTTTTCAGTACTGACCTTCACCAAGCAAGAGTTGGTCACCACCTGTTTGTGGTCCACCACATCCACCAGGGGCTCCTTCATCGCCACATTACGAATGCATGTCATGTCGAATCCGTATACGTTCTCCCACCCTGGGAAATAAAGCATCA
>JARVLU010000002.1:17994365-18005994 GCA_031762415.1 Simpsonichthys santanae | reverse complement strand
AGGTGCGAGGAACCACTGTTTTTAAGGTGTGAGGTGGGATTTGTCAATTTACATATGTTGTGTGTGTGTGTGTTTGCATATGTGTGTGTTGTGTGTGTGTGTGTGTGTGTGTGCGTGCTTGTTTGCGTGCGTGCGTGCGTGTCTGTGTATGTGTGTGTGTGTGTGGGTGTGTGGGGTGGGTGGGTGTGTGGGCGCGTGTGTGCGTGTTTAGCTTTTAAAAAGCATCACTCCCAAATCTGCTTCTTTGAATTGAGAAAGCTCCTCGGATGAGGGTTGAAACGTTTTCATGGAACAAATAAAGTCCAGTTGTTTCTGTTTTGAACCTTTTTTTTTTTTTACTTATGGGCAGCAGCTGTTTCAGCATCTTTAAACAATTCTGCAGAAAACTTTAACTTTCACTTTCATTGTTTTCTCACACTGCATCACCCTGTTAGAACGTCCATACACCTTGCAGTGTGTTTTAGTTGCACACTTGTTTGGCTGGAAAAATCCGTCTTCTCAGCTCAACAGTGTTGGATCTGCCTTATCAGCTCTGCAGCTTTGTACCTTTACAGTTGGAAGATTTCCAGCGAGCTGGTGGGTAGCTGATTTAGATACTACAAAGGCAAGAGAAAAAACTGGAAGAGGAGGGGGGTTAGACGAGGTTATAAACATAGTTGGGTGGGGTTTGGGGGGAGCGGGGAACTCGCACCCATAAATCAAGTTCCAGACTAATCTGTTTAGCATGCTCTCACCATTATCCTGTCAGTGAAACAGCTAATTAATTAACTGATTCCACAATGAAGAGGTTTTTGAATGAGCCCATTTAGATAATTACAACAAGGAGCCAATCAAGCCAGTTATTTACAACTGTCACCCAGGTTCTAGCTTTGGCAGCTGCCCTTCACGCTGGCCCTGGACTGCAGTGTCACAAACGTTCTGCACATCAACAGAATTGTTCAAATATTTGTGGGTGGGAGCAAAGAGAATACAAACACAAATTGTTTTGTTTAAACACTGGATGGCTCCAAACAAAAATCAATTCACAAACTCACCAAATCATTCAGCAATTTAAGTGATAATCTGCAGCAAGTCCTTTGATTTCAGATGATGCTTTTTAAATGAGGTAAGAAGAGAGTTTATAATGTCAGAATGTCCAGCATCAGGATGCTTCCATGAATCTTTCTGTACACGTGTTCACACCAGTGACGTGCGGTGAGCTTTATGACAGGTGCGGCACTGTCTGGAATTGGATGCTCACAAATATGGACCCAAAATAGAAGCTTATATTTCAATTTAGCCTTTTTTTCTTCCTTTCTCTAATACCTTCTCTTTCAACTGAAAACTAGTTTAGAAAAATCCTTTAGTTTTGATATATGATCTGAAAATTTGTCTAAACAAATTTAAATGAGTGTACCGTTTACTTCACCAACACACAACAATGTGCACCTGTTTCATTGTCCCTAAAGGGCAGCACTGCCCCCTATCGGTGAGGCACGGTACTTTCTGCCTCACCCTGTGTATTTTCAGCGTGCATTTATGATGACTAGAAAGAAGAAACATCTCACACATTCATTCAATTTATTAGACAGTAGTATATCAGAATGTGCAACATGTGTAATCAAACATGTATACTAGTGATATATAAAGTGAGACATCAGTGGGTATGCTCCAGCCGCCTACTTCGTATTGTATATGACACAGCGCCCCCAGAGGTGAACCAGAGCACTACACTGCCTCATCTTACATTGTTTGAACAGTCACTGCATAAAGTCTGTGATTTTGACCTCTAAAGTGTTGAAATAATTCGGAAAACAGTTTTATTAAACACTTTTATAGAATAGTCAAGTGGTCAAATGAATTTTCTCTTAACATTGCTAGTATTTTACTTGTCATGATGACAATGCCTTACCTGCCTCCCCTGACTGCACACTGGTTTGTACATAAGAAAACACACTGATAACTTTTACATATTTAACTTAAGAATCAGACACAGCAACACTTCAAGGATTACAAATGAGGAATAACAAAATTTTCACCACTTTTATTGTCTGTCCAACAGATCTCACTTGTAAATGAGTCTTCGAGGCTCAGTGTGATTTATCTGTTTAAATAAAGGTTGAATGATTGAAAAATGACAGTCTAGACAGGATAATCCACAGACATATGAGAAGACACAAAAATGAAAAATATATAAGTACATGTATATGAAGAAAGGATGATCACAAACACCTGGGGAAGGATAATGAGAAACAGGTGAGAGAAGCAGTAGCTGGAGCTGATTACATGATGGAGAGCAGGAACACAAGGATCACAAAACACAAGATAACCAGATACTCTCACTTAGTTATTAATGCAGACCCTAAAAAAATTAAGACCCTGCAAAGACCAGTCACATTCTCGCTGATTTAATTTTACAACATAGAGAGATGTCAGTCAGTGTTTAAACTTCAGTTTGTTCAGATGCTTTTTCTGCCAAGTCATAATGTGACAAACAGCAGAAACAGTGAGAATGAGACCTCTAATCATCATTTTCTCGAGTTAACTTCACCTTGTTAAAATTGCTGAACCACGTTTCTGAAAACAAAGCTTCTTCCAACTTTGTGCTTGATGCAGCGCTTAGTTGATAAAAACAGGGTGTTCATGCAGGGAGGGGTGGAACCCCAACAATTCTGTTGTCTTCTGTGTTTTTGAAAAGTCAGTACAATTTAAAAAGTTTCCTGTTTTTCCTTTCTCTGCTTTGATTTTCCCTGTGTGGGGGAGCAGTGGCTGAACGTAACGAGCTCATGACAGATGGCATCTCAGGCAGGAAGGAAGGATGCTGCTATTAAATCACAGGAGACGTGCTTTCTCCCCCTGTCACGGTCTCTCCCTTTGTCACTCCTTATTTGTTTGTTACTGTTTTGTCCCTTCTGTGTTTTTGCCCTTCTCCCTCTGTCTTCAATATTCATTCTGGCCCCATAATTTCCTTATAGTGCTTCTCCATCTCATAAATTCTCATCACTGCTCCACTCTTTATCTCTCCCTCCTGCTTCTACCTACTACAGCTGGTCAGACTCGACAACACTAGTGTCAAAGAAAGTTAGGATAAAAGAAAAACACTGATAAATTAAAAAAAAAAGTATACGTGCTTCTAACACTTGTGGTGTATTATATTATTTTTTAACAGGACTCCCCTTTACCTTTGGTTGTGCAAATGCACACTGATGTTTCTATGTTGCTGAGTTTAAAAACAGGGTTGGATTTTTTAGCAGTAATTTTTACTGCTCTGTTCATCCAGGTGGTAATCATGCTCATTACTCCACTGGCTCCAAAGCACCAGCCTCTAAAGCCTTTTGCTTTCTTAACACTATGTTTTCATTTCAACACACAGCCTGCTCTTGTTATCACAGGATGTCACACAAGGTCTGATCTCAACACGACTGGCCCATTTCTCTGCTCTCCACACATTTTCATCATGGTCCTCTGCTTTGGTACATTACAGGTACAAAGAGCTTATTTAAGGAGTGCTGAGGAGGAAAGAAAGAATAAGGAAGATTTTACACCTCAAAACTAACTCATCCATGCATGCTGATAAATAATAAACAGTGACAATCTACCTGGTGTAAAAGAAAATAAAAGTTTTTTTTTGGGTCAAGTTGACTATAAAGCTTTTGCCAATGTTCAACATGTGAACACGCATTAAGTTTATACCCCCCATTGCTGAAGAATTTGAATGGTGAGTGTTTTGTGAAAAGTGATTTTCTGGGCTGAAATAAAACAAAATGGGAGTAAAAGTTAATGTTTTTGGTGCAAGATATTCAAGTGGGTAGGAGTTACCATTTATATAAGAAGAGTTTTTTTTTTTGCTTGTTAGAGGCAGCAGAGTGACCGATCCCGGCAAGTGGAGGGAGCAATTGTATCCATGACCAGGTGCAATAGTGGAGCCAGGGGGTGGCAAATGGTGGCCTTGGCCACCATCGATTAATATTCAGTCACCTCACTGGCCACCACAATTATTTAAAGAGCCTATAATTTTCAGCAATATAAAAAGTAGAAAGCACAGTTGCATCAGATGAATGTGGTGACTGGTCGACATATTTATATGGTAGCCACCTTGGATTTTGACTTGGCCACCCAATTTTCGATAGCAACCTTTTTATTTTACCGTCAAATGCAGCCATACACCAAAATCAAACAGGCACATTGCTTATTTTTCAAGTTATGTAGCTCATTAGATGAATGGACATATTTTGGAGGCGGCTATCTTAGATTTTATGTGGCACCCCAAGTTTTGATAGGTATAATTTTTACACCTAGTTGCAAATACACACTAAAACGAAAGTCAGTACTGTACTTATTTTTCCACGTTATCATGCTAACAACATGCAAGGATGAATAGAGATTGTTTCTAATTCCCCCTCTTGGTTCTACAATGTGGGACAACAAAGCCTGCACCATATGTCATTGAGCTTCCATGCACAGTAGCAAAACTCAGGAAATCATACACAATTAAGGGAACAGATCTTTATAATTCCATTACAAATAGGCTCTTTCAACTAAGGTGCAGTGAATAATCATGGTTCATTCTGTTTTATGATACAATCTTGCTATAATGATTATCTTCCTTGTAGACTACTTTTCAAAGCTTGCTACTTGATTCTCTGACTGTGCTCACCTCTTGTTGGCAGGTTTTGAAGGTTAGCCAGTAATTTGCAACGACGGCCGTGAGCTCAGATATTTGACTGACATATGTCATATTAGGTGGTAAGGTCAGAGGACTCTGCTGTGATTTGCTGCGTGGGTTGGTCTGGCTAATGAACTTGCAGATGCAGGAGACAGGGAGGTGAAAGGTTGACACATATTCACCATATTTATGTGACTACTTACAGGCTGCAGGGCAAACTAAAGATAGCCTTTAAATACACACATGCTCAAGCTAATGCATTTCAGTCATTTAATGTAGGGGACATGGAGAAAAGTCATTGTCTTCTAAAATTGTTAACAATTACTTAGCTTGCCTTGTCTGACATGCCATAAAAGGAGCATTGAATGTGTGAGTTGTACTACTACTGCGGTGACTGTGTGAGTGTTGCATTATTAAAATCTGTAATTTTCATGTGGCTGAGCAGCTTGAGGACAAGCAACAACAAATATGTACACATTTTTATTGGTGCTTTTACAAAGTTCACAAAATGTTAGACTTTAAACCTAAAGTACTTCAAATTCATCCATCCATCCATCCGTCCATCCATCCATCCATCCATCCATCCATTCATCCATCCATCCATCCATCCATCCATACATCCATCCGTCTGTCCATCCATCCATCCATCCATCCATCCATCCATCCATCCATCCATCCATACATCCATCCATCCATCCATCCAGATTCATCTGTTCATCTTGCATCCATCCATCCATCTGTCTATCCATAATCATCCATCCATCCATCCTTCCATCCATCCATCATCCATCCAGATTCATCTGTTCATTGTGTATCCATCCATCATCCATCTGTCTATCCATAATCATCCATCCATCCATCCACCTGTCTATCCATTATCATCCATCCATCCATCCATCCATCCATCCATCCATCCATCCATCCATCCATCCATCCTTCTGTGCATCTGTTCACCCATCAATTCATCCATCAATTCATCCACACATTTGTCTGTCCATCCATCCATCCATCCAGATTCATCTGTTCATCTTGCATCCATCCATCCATCCATCTGTCTATCCATAATCATCCATCCATCCATCCATCCATCCTTCCATCCATCCATCCATCCATCCAGATTCATCTGTTCATCTTGTATTCATCCATCCATCCATCTGTCTATCCATAATCATCCATCCATCCATCCATTCATCCATCTATCCATCCATCCACCTGTCTATCCATTATCATCCATCCATCCATCCATCCATCCATTCATTATGTTTTACCCATCTTTTCTATTCTGGGTCACGGTAATTGTTGGTGCCCATGTCCAGCGAGCACTGAGCAAGAGGTGGGGTACTTCCTGGACAGGGTACAGATCCATCACTGTACATCTCTAATTAACTAAGGATGCAATAAGAATAGCCTGGTCAATCCAAACACTTCACTCAAATAACTGAGAATCATGAACTCAACATTTGACCTGATCTGATGTTGAGCTAGCCTTCTATTGAATTCACAATCTAGCTTGCTAGCTAAAATGTGATTCACACATTTTCCAAGCTCTTTTGACCCTATAAAACATGCACCTTTCCTCATAGATCTCCTACTTTGTAAAGTCTATCCATCTGTCCATCCATCTATTCATTATCTTTACCTGCTTCTTCCTTTTCAGGTTGAGTGGGTCACTGGTGCCCATATCAGCCACCACTGTGTGAGAGGCGGGGTACACCCTGGATAGGTCAAAAGTCTATCACAAGGCCACATAGAGACAAACAAGAAAAACAACCATTCACTATTTCACTCACTCCTAGGGACAATTTAGCCAATTCAGACCAATCAGCCTAACGCATGCTTTGGTCTGTGGGAGGAAACCAGATTACCTGGAGAAAACCCACACATGCACGAAGAAAACATGCAAACACCACCCAGAAAGGCCCCTGGGTTTGAACCAGGGTGCCCTGCTCACTGAGGGAGCAGCTCTACCAGCTCGCCATCATGCTGTCCCTTACAAAATCCTGTTTGTAATTTGATTGATTTTTTTTACTCAGCCAAAATGACCTTACATGAACACGACTTTCACAGTTCCTCTGCCAAATGTGTTTTGGTTTTCATTATCGATATCACACAGTTGACAATAATACTTCCATATGTCTGTGTTTGTGATGGCCTGCTATAATTCAGTTCATTTTACAGATTGGGTGTGGTAGCAGCAGATCACATTGATCCCTTACACGTATTCTGTGCTTTGGCAAACTGTGAAATATCTCTTTGTTATAATTGTTGTTATTTGGCATCTGTTAGTAAAATATCTCATGAACCACTGGATGACTTTTAAATATACTTTCAGGAAATATGTAGGGTTTCCAGCTCTTTTCGTTCCAGAGGCGGTGCCAACAAGCTATAGCTGACAGTCATCCCACTTATTACCACCAGGACTATAAGAGGCTGCAGAAGTGCTTCCTTCATGGAGCATTACTTACCGTGTGGTATTTGTGCTATCAGCATTCTTGTGCTATTCCTCTAAGAGTTAAATTATCTTACCTTGTGTTATCCTCATGCTCACACTGAACCTGGTTCCTGCACCTCCTGTCCTGGACCAAACTGACTGTCCTTGAATCCTTGACTCCTGTACTTACCTGTGAGTAACGAGTCCTCCTTGTGGATCTTCCTCAGCTGCTCCTCCACCTTCCCACCACTGTCCTCCACATTCTACCTGAACTCCTCTCAGCTGGTCCTCCTGGATCCGGTACACTGCACTGTCCTCCCACCAACTTCCTGTAAGAAACCTCCAAGCTGCAATGTCTAACTGTTCCTCACAGCCTCTGATCTCTCACCTTCCCTTCCAGGGTTTCCAGGGTGTCCCACCTGTACATATACTGTATATACTGTAATTGTTTATAATCACCGTAAATAAAACACTTATATCCTTATAGTTTAAGTTCTGTTTTCCTCAGTCCGTTCTATCTGGGTAAATCGGTTGTGAAGAAATTGTTGGATGCACATCTACAATTAACTTTTTGAGCTAATCCAGGTTAAGAAGACTACAGTCAACCGGTTTTAGAATGCAAAAAAAAAAAAAAAAAATAAAATAAAATAAAGTCGCAATAATTCAGTGAGTTTTACACAAATTGAGCCACTGTGAAACGTGTTGTGGCAGTAACTGTGTCATTTACAGCACAGTCTAATTGCCATCTAAGATTTTTGCATAATGTTCTTTTGAAGGTTTTAAAAAATATATGAAACATAAGATATTCTTAGTTTAAAACTTCATAAACTGTGGTTGGTATGCACTCATGCAAGAGGTGCCACGTCTTTAATTCTATCAAGAAAAGCCCCTGCAGCATGAAAACGTTTTTATATCTGTGTCATTTGCTACTGTAATTTATCTTCAAGGCTTTCTACATTTTTACACTCATGTCTATTTTGAGGAGAGGCCATTGCTCTCTGCCACCCACACCTCTCACCACTTGTTCCATTATTCATCAGAGGGGAGGCAGATGGAGGCACCAAGATAGGAACCTGGACAAATGCTTATTTTGTCGCCCACACCTTGTGCATCCGTGCCATGGAGGTTTTCAGGAGGTTCACTGTGACAATGTGGACATAGTGTACTTAGTAATGCAAACATTCTGTAGATGGTGGATTGTTTGTAATGTTGGAGCCTTTTGTACTAAAGACTAAGAGCAGCTGAGAGTGACTGGGCCTGTCTTATTTTATTTATTATAGTTCATAAGCATGGTTATTGGACTTTTGTATTTAATTTTAAATGCCAAAGTATTGAAAAATGGTGTATCTAAAGAATTATTTAAATTATTATTAATATTTAAAGTGGTGAACTGAGCAAACATAATGATGTTGGCATAAAATTTAAAATGCACCGGTGTGACTTGGAACAAGTGGGGAAAAAAAAAAATGTTGGGGACTGTTCCATCATTTCAATCTATATTTTACCACACAAATGTTCGATCATGCAGATAAGCAGATGTGATGAGGTCTAAGTTTTAATGGTCTGTCTAACATCTGACATTGACCCTAGATAACCTTGCTTTATCTCTGGATCACTGTTCCTCATCTCTCACAGGATCAGAAATGGAGATGCACTTCCATCACTTCATTATCGTATTTTGCTACTCTTTCAAGGTTCAAGGCTCATTATTGTTATTCGTATCACATGTGGTACAAGAGGTGCAATGAAGCTGTGTAATTAAGGTCCCAGTTACACTCAAAAGCAGCTCAAATATAAAGTATGAAAAAGAAACGGTAGGGATCTAATAAACAGTAGTCCCTTGTTACTTGGTGGTTTGTTTTTTACGGGATCGCTCTAGCATGTTTAGAGTTTGGAAACAGGAATTTGCAAGAGTGTGGGAATCGCAGGGCTTCAGGGTATGGATCCCTCGCAATAAACGAGGGACTACTGTATATGTTAAACACTAATAATGTAAAATAATATGGTATATTAAACAACAGCCCAAACATGAGACTGCAGTGAGGAGATGGGCATGAATATAGCAGCATAAAAGCAAGAAATCAGCAGCATGGATAATCAGTAGCACATATAAGCCATATATCATCAATTCAAAGTGCCATTACAGTAGTCCCACTTTTATCACTGGTGCAAGGTGCCAGGCAAACGTTTAACCCTTCACACAATTGATGCAGTACAGAGCTGAAAGATCAGTCACACTAACAACTGAACATAGAAGTTATAAAATAATTTAAAATAACTTTTAACACTTATATTTTGTGATTATGACAATTTTACAGTATGATACAATGCATTTTAAGTTGGAAGATAAAAGTTGATCGGTGCAGCTGGTCAACAAAGGGTCAACCCTTCACAAAGCTGCTGCAGCACAGAGGAGAAATGTGGGCATGGCAGAGAGCTGCAGGTGGCAGAGAGTGGAGATCATGACATGGTGCAGGAGGGAGCTTCTCCCTGCACCTGTGGGCTGCACAAAGGTGAGGCAGGTGATAAATAGTTTAAAATAATTTAATTTCTCCTTCTGAAATCCACAGTCATCTCCTTCATCTTCATCACATTCATGTGAAGGTTGTTCTTCCTGCACCAGCTCTCCAAGTGTTCCACCTCCTGCCTGTAGCTTGACTCATCTTTGTTTGTGATGCATCCCACCACCGCTGTATTGTCCACAAACCTTACAATATGGCAGCTTGGATGGGTAGCTGCACCGTAAAATGTGATCTGGGCGAACATGAGGGGTCTTAACACACAGCCCTGAGGGGAGCCAGTGCTGGGAGTTATGGTAGAGGAGGAGAAGGTGTGGATTCTCACAGACTGCTGTCTGTTGGTTAAAAATCTGATGTCCTCAAAGAGAATACAGGTACAGTATAGGAGTCCTTCTGCTCCTGGTGGGTGAAAGTAGTGTGGACCACAGAGGAGATGGCGTCCTCTGTTGATCTACTTCAATGTAGTACTCTAGTCTGGTATCATGCATGATGTTAAAAATGTATATATTTCTACAGTTGAAAGAGTAGTGCTAAGATCAATAGAAACTGATGACAATGTCACATGTTAGATGAACTTGCAGTTTATCTTTCAACTTGAACAGCTGTTACATGATGTGTTTTATATCAGCTTATATCTCCTCTTAAGGCACAACGTCACACTGTGTTCCATTTAAAATCATCTCACTTTGCTCTGCTCTTGTTTTGACATTGACTCAGCTTTGGTTCCTTTCATCTTTAATTACTCAGATCCAACGAGTTCATCTTCAGAAGCAACTTTCCAACTCATGTCAGCTTTATGTCTGTAGGTAAATCTGGATTTACAAGAGTCAATCTAGTGGAGCAATTGAAAAAGAAACAGATGATTTGTTGGAATTTACCTTTTTTGCCTTATTTTCAAGAACAAGGAAAAAACAGACAGCTGGGATTAATTACTCATAAATTGTTTCCAGGAGAACTTAGTGAATCAGAGGTTTCAGGGACAAAGTCATGTAAGTTGAAGACCTCATTACTGCTCATCATCAGTCTGTTGATTTTTCCACCAGGAGATCAATGCATCAATGGGCTGATGGGTTTTCCTTCCACTATTCATGAATCTCTGATAGATTGCAGGACAACTTTTATCTCCATCTGGACTCCACAACAGAAACGGCTTTTCTCCTAAACAGGACACTAAATGGGAAACACTTTTAGATCATAATATACAAGTAGGCATTTTTCTTTTCTTTTTTATTATTATTATATTATTTTTTTTTTTGCCTCTTGCACAGTGACTACTGAACATGGGCACCAGTGACCCAGAAAAAAGAAGAAGGTAAATATAATGGAGATATATGTATATTTTAATGATAAACCACAACACTTGCAGCTTTTTATGTAAGTTATTGCTGAGTCGAAACAAATACTGGCTACTGTTACATCAATGGTGAGTCAACAGTGAACAATCTCCTTCCAGTTGTGTTGTGGTTGATTTTAGTGCAGCAGCTCTTGTTGTTGATTAGACTTCATTGTGTTGAAGCAAAGTTGTTGATGACTGATGACATTATTATTTCTCCTTTAATGGTGTGTAACAGTTGGATGACTGACTCATAAAAAGTTAACTTTGATCATTATTAGGGTCTTATTTTGAGCTGTGGTTTAACGTTTGATTGGGTGGGGTTGTTTTAGCTGGTGTGATAGAGACACTGAAGTCATGGGATGGTGACAGATACAGTTACAGATGATAAACTGAATTCATAAAAGGTTTTAAATGGTGATGTTTTAGGTCACAGAGTTGTATATATTTGGTATACATTTCATTTTAGTGTTAATTATTACCTGTTTATCATTTACTAAAAACTGTCTCACATTGGTTATTCTGCTTTCTGTGAGATCAGCTTTGTTTTCTTTGTTGCTTTTGCTAATGGCATTTGTGTGAAATATTTATTAAAAAACGTCACTTTTTTTTAAGGCCTCATCTGCTGCCTGAAACAATACTAGTCATTGTATGTACAGTACATGGCATTTTAGCATGTTGAGCCAAAACCTGAAGCCTCT
>JARVLU010000002.1:17980705-17992245 GCA_031762415.1 Simpsonichthys santanae | reverse complement strand
TGCTTTATAAAAAAGGCAACGAACGGCGCGATGACGTCACTGGGGGTGGAGCCGTAAGTACGGAGCGCCGTAGGTCGTGTGCGCCGTAAGTCGGTGACCACCTGTATATATATATATATATATATATATATATATATATATATATATACATACATATGTCCCTTGTCGACTCCTCCCTGTACCTGGATGATTGAGCATGTACTTTGTTGCCTTGAACCACTTTTGGCTGTGACTGCCTGCCTGGGAGGAATTGACGAGGGACAGGATGGTCCCCGGAAACCATCTTAGCTCCTGCAAACTGGTTGGTCTACTTAAGGAATTTACTGCTTGGTGGGGAAACAGTTTATTGGAACTCTGCTGACTGATGAAGCCCTCCGGATAGAGGGCGAAACGTCTCTATAAAACAAAACTGTCCAGATGACCTGACTGAGAATTATTGGATAATTATGACAACTTCTGTTTAAAACCTTGACATGTAAGGTGATAGATAAATACCTTCAAAGAATGCTGGTTTAATTACGTTAGAATTTCATCAGCATTTCATGCAGTCCGTTTTTGGAATGAAAAAGAAAAGCGATCATTTAAGAGTTTCACAGTATCCTCATTAGCAATAGTGACAAAAATAACATTTTAGATCATGAGGCTTTAGGTTGAACCTAATTCTATTTTCTATGTCTGCATTTATGTGCACTTATTACAACCATTAAAACCCTATGAAATGCAATTTATGTATTAATCAGAGCTTAATATTCCTGCAGATCCTAAGTATGTCAGTAATGACTCCAAGTGACTGCAGGGATTTATATATACAGTAACACCATGTCCAATCTGTCTAATTTCTACCCTTTAAAGTTAAGTCTGTCATTTTGACCACACAACTAGCTCATCTGGTCCAAGCTGTAGTTGTCTTTAGATACATGTTGGCCTTTAAGATTTGGTATTTGAATCTGGAAAATCTATGCTAATAACCATTAACTTACATTATGATGACCATCATCCAGTCAATATGGAGTGAAACCTTCACAAATGCATCATGACATGCTTCAGACCCAAACACCCAGTTAGCCCTGTTTGGTATGCAGGAGCAAGGAGGGCTGTAAAATGGCTCATTGCAGGTGACATCCTGAGGGCATTGTGCCAATATAAAGGCTGAAAACTCATTCATTCTGGAGCAGCAATTCATATTCATTATTCTCACACATCTGTGGAACATGACAGATTGATTGAGCCGGTCTAAATATGCAGGCGCAAACTGTTTCTCTGTTAGCCAACGTTCCATCAGCCACAACCATGATCATGAGTGTCTTGATTAATTATCAGTGGAGTCTCAAAAGCACGGAGCCAAGAGGGGAGGACTGAGAGTGAAACAGGATACACGTTATTGGTTCATTGAAGGAATGTGTGAAAACGTATCACCTTTCCTGTCACAGTTTTAGACTAAGATGTTTTTTTTTTTTGCTGAGAAGGGACAGCGTTATAACCATTTTGATCAAACCATGTAAGAAACCTTCTGTACAAACTTATACAGTATTATGATCACTTGCAAGATGACTCTCAACCACCACGCTAAAATATGATCAACATCCATAAAATCAATTATCTTTATCTCTGGGCGGCTCTGACTGAGTGGTTAGAGCAGTCGTCCTCAAATCCAAGAGTTGGGAGTTCAATTCCACCAGCAGTCATATGCTTAAGTGTCCCTGGGCAAGACACTGAACCCCTCATTGCCTCCAATATGTGTCCCATCGGTGTCTGGATGTGATAAAAAACTGATTATGGTAATCTTTGTATAGATATAATAGAGTGCTGTATGAATGGGTAAATGAGGGCATAGATCCTGTTGTAAAGTGCTTTTAGTATCCTGATAAAATAGAAAAGTGTTATATAAGTATAGTCCATTATTTCTAAGAGGACAAAACCTGCCTAAATAAAGGTTGAATGAATTTGCAATTTACTGTTCTTCCTTTCTGGGTAATGGGGGGTCACTGGTGCCCAAGTCCAGCCATCACTGTGTGAGAGGCGGGGTACACACTGGACAGGTTTCCAGTCTTCCAGTCCATCACAGGGACACATAGAGACAAACAAGACAAACAACCATTCACTATCGCACTCACACCTAGGGACAATTTAGAATTAACAATCAGTCTAACATGCATGTTTTTGGTCTATGGGAGAAAACCGGAGTACCCAGAGAAAACCCACACATGCACGGAGAGAACATGCAAACTCAACCCAGGAAGGCCCCCAGCCGGGATATGATCTGGTAATCTTTTCGCTGAGAGGCAACAGCTCCAACTGAGCCACCATAAATTGAATTAGCTCATAGAAACTATTTGTGCCTGCTTAGGTAAGTTAGTCGCAATTTTCATCATAAAGTTGGTTGACTCCAAGAGTTGAGTTAAAAATGTACCTCAAATGATTACCTTTATGAATTTAGTTAAAGTTTGTGTGGTGGTTCATGAAATAATTTGCTAACTGATGGACAAGGTCAGCGTCAAAAGTTTAATCAAAGATGTCTTGATATCAGAGTGATTGTTATGAATGAGCCTCAGCTACTACCAGACCAAATTTTAACACAATATTTGAAGGGGAAAAAATTGTTATAGCCAATTTTGTTTTTGTTTTTTCCAAGGTCAAATGGTTGTGGTGGCTATCTTCAATCATGTTATCTCTAAAACCTAATTACTGATAATGATTAATGAGAATTGCTTATTCCTGAAAATTTCCTTAGTCTGTCCATGATTCTTGTGATGTCTTGCTAAAAGACTGACATAGTTGAATTCAATGAGTCATTGTTAACAGTACACAAACATCTTGTACTTGATCTTATTAGTGTTCAGGATATAAGTTGGGGATGGGTCTCAGCTGCTTCCACACCAAATGTTTAGGCCAATATTCATAAAACTGACTTAGTAGTAGTTATTCATGTGTTTTCTAATGTCATATGACTGGGGCAGCAAGGCTGAATGTATAGTAATTAATTCCAAAAGTTAATCAGCTGTAGATCTCCATCCAATAATTTATTTCTCAAAGTTTCAATAAAATGTGTCCAATAGCTCAAGAGATATTGTGCACATTAACCCTTTTGCCTCAGGCAATAACACTGACTCAAGCTGCATGCAGAGTGGGTCACCCTTACATTAAAAGGGAAATATTTCAGCAAATGCAGGAACAGAACAAAAGCATTCATGAAAAATATATTAAAAAGAGGAAAACAAGTGTTACAATACTCAAAGAATAGGAGTCATATATGTTCAGTCTTCTTTATAGAAGTAACGGCCATTTTTAACACAGTAAAGTTTTATTATTCACTGCTGATTTTGCTGTTGGATTATTCACAATTATATACATGTTCTGTATATGGAAAACGGCTATTGAAAGTTTTGCTAAAGAATCTTTGTTAAACACCATTCAACACAGTATGACATGTTTAAAACTTACAGTTGTTGGGTTTGTGTTTGAACACAGTAATTCAGACTTGAACTGAAACTCTGCAAACTTTAAAATGTCTGACAGCTGAAATGATGGATGTCAGAGACAGACCTGGTGATGCGTGCATTGATATGACTCAGTTTGCCTGTAGAGGTGGGGAGAATGATGGGTGTCGACCAGGGCCCAAACGTGGCTCAGCAAGATAAGAGCTACCTATAGCTTCTTGACTGCTATCTTCCTGAGTCTGATGACAGAAGATGACAGGGCATGATGGACAGCAAACCTTGTTATGGATTTGACATTCAGATCAGGTGGAAAGGTAAAACAGATATGTGGCCTTATGGGGCTTTAAGGAAAGCTGTCTGCAGTCTTGCATGTCTTGGATAGCTGTGACAAGGCTTAGAGTTTCACTTCTGCTGTTTTTTTTTTTTTTTTTTTAAAGGTTTACAACTCAGAGATTTCCGGAGTATAATCTTTGACAGGCACTCAGGTGATTTATGAATGATGTTAAAGGCCTAGCATTCATCAAAAGAAGCCATCTCACATGTTCACTTTCATGCCAGAGTTTTAGAATAAAATCATTGTGATCAGTTTTGTTCAATATTGCAAGATGGCACGCTCGAGAGATGTGTTATAAAATATGTCAAGTGCTAAAACTTAAAATTTTAGATCAGTATCTCCACAATTAACTAAGTTATAATCATTTTTATGCAGGCTAATGCTGATTAACTGTAGTGGCCATCTTAAATTGGACTGACTAAAAGGACTCAGTTGCAAATGTGGATTCAATGATGACTTTCTGAAAAATGTAATTAAAATTCATCATGTGGTTTATGAGAAATTTTGTGAACCGACACAATTAATTCCAGTAGTTTAATGAAAAGTTTTAAACAGATCTCATGCAATCACTCAGAGTGCAGGATGGGCAAGATTCTCAGTCACTACCACTTCTAATTTACATTATTGCTCCACATTTAACTAAGGCGGTGCCGATAAAAAGCTTTCAATCATGTATGAGTTCAGTTCTGTTTGCATCATGAATAGCCGTTTCTTCCTTTATTTTATTTATTTATTTTTTTTATCAGAAGGAGGGAACATAAGTATTGTTTGATTCAAGTATATATATATATTTTATTTTTGTTAGGAGAGTACAACCTCTGACAGATTTGGTGAGGATTTACTAGAAAGCTTATCATTTATCTGGAAGCATCAGAATCCCTCTGCTGCTGCTCTTAAATCTTATCAGGCCTTTGTGAGCTTCATTGATAAAAGCCACATCTTCAGGATAAGTGTTCTCATAAAAGTCAGATGCCTCTCATGAATCAATAAAAGTTCCACAAAGGACACCAGACTTCAAGCAGCTAAAAATAAGCTGATATTTCCTTTTCTCTTGACAGTTTAACCCTCACAGTCAGGTGCATTTGTGTGCAAATTGTAAAGGTAGAATAAAAAGTGGATGATCACCTACAGTGACTTGAAAATAGGTCCAAAATGTTCCCACCTTTTCAACTACACTATTATTTTTAAAGGTTAAAAACATTTTTCAAGCAAACACAACTGAACACAGAAAATATCTTAAAAGGCAAATCCCATTTGAGGGTTTATGCAGAGAAGTCTTGGTTTTTAACAAAGTGTAACACAGTTTTGAACAGTCAGCACTGTTTCCTTGAAATAATGCATCCATCAAATTACTGCGATGAAGCTTTAAAATTCCCAGGGTTGGTTCATAAACAAAGGTGCTGCTGGTCCACATAATATCTGATGGTGGTTCTGTTGTGATTTGGACAGTTGGATGGGCCCAAAATGCAGGAGAGCAAGAAGCAGTGTCAGAAATGCAACATCTTCAACTGTGCACTTGCGTACAACCGCACAAAAATGAAAAGACCGGCTAAGAAATGTTGCTTTTTGATTGTTGAGTGAAGTGGGACTGGCCCCACCTTAATTAAATTATACAGCCTCCATAATTTTCCATACATATGAGTGCCGCCTTGATGTGGGTGGGATTGTCATAGTAACGCTGATCAACAATTTTCTGATGTCATTTTTGGGCGACACCCGATAATGGAGGACACTGAGGTCATGGTGTGCCTCATTCTTAGTCTACAATGAATCAAGTTAAAAGAGAGCCAGAGAATTAGATTAAAACAAGTCGATGGGGCTGCAGAAAATGGCAGAGGAAATTGGTGGATAAAAAAGATGGATGGAAATGGCGGTTTTGAAGCAGTTACTGCCATGATTTGTCTAGTGACGTGACTCCCCGGCCAATCAATGTCCTGCAGTCTGCGGATGTGAAATCATCAGCTTGGCATAACTTGCCTGTAACCTTGACAGGATAGGTCCTAAGAACAGAGCTGGAAACAGGTAGGACCACACAATGGAAAGCCTCTGAACCCATGTCCAGCTGACCTGAGTAGGATGGAGTAAAGCTCATGAGAAATTTCAATCCAGTTCATTTATATATTGCCAATCACAACAGAAGTCATCTCAGGTCACTGAACAGAAACATTCATAGATACATAATAGCAGATCAATAATCACATTAATATAGAAATAATATTTTTATCAAACAGGAAAGTCTTAAGCCCACTCTTAAAACTGTCACTCAGCCTCACGGACAGAAACTGGAAGTTGGTTCCACAATAGAGGAGCCTGATAACTGAAAAATCTTCATCCCATTCTGCTCTTGGAAATCAGGAACCACAAGGAAGCCTGCAGTCTGAGAGCAAAGTGCTCTGTTAGGAAACTATGGAACAATAATCTAAAAAAAGCTAAGTCTGGTCCTCTGGACATTCAAAAGACAAAACAAAACAAAAAAGTAGAAATGTTTCGTCTTTCGTCCAAAAGACTTCCTCAGTCTGAGATGCTGTATTCAGCCCAGTCTTATAAATAGCAGCATCTCTGAGCTGAATACAGCATCTCAGACTGAGGAAGTCTTTCGGACGAAAGACGAAACGTTTCTACTTTTTTGTTTTGTTTTTTGAATGTCCAGAGGACCAGACTTAGCTTTTTTAGATCTTTCTACTGTACTTGGATTATTGAGCATGCGTCAGTGGAACAATAAGATCTGTAATATAAGATGGTGTTGAGAGCTTTGTAGGTTAGAAGTAAGATTTTGAATTATATTCTGAATTTGAAACGGGCTGCAGTAGGAGTTCAAACCAAACAGCTTCTATATTCTTGAATGGAAAATAGGGGAGTGGAAACAGATGCACTCATAACATATGGCATAGAGTTGTGTGGAGCTGAAAGTAAAAATTACAGTACTAAGAACAATGAGCAAGAACACCATAACTGCTCATGCCATGAAACCAGAGACCCAAAAGAGTCTGGAAGTATAAAAAACTAATTAAACCTAGGAACACCATGGCTTGGTCAGTGGCTTTAATAGGATTGCAATTTGATAGTTACGACTTTGCTCCACATTGTTGACTCCTTCCCTAGCAAACCATTTAATACCAGGATGACTGCATTGTCTAACTGCAGCAGTTTGTTGTTTGAAATATTGCTGGACACAGACATTTGAAACAAAGCATCCAGTTTCTGCATTTAGGCCTTTTTTACTTCATTGAGTGCCAACATGAAAACAAACACAGTTCAAGCCCGGCGTTGGGAGTTTAACTTTTCACAGTCTGGACTGACTCAATCCAGATTTAAAGCCAACATGCTCACACATGAATACGTGCATACACAGAACTTTACAAGTTTACTTGTGCTGATGATGGGAAAAAATACTCTATAGGTCTCCATCAGTAGCTCCAATGATCTTCATCTTCTCCAATCAGGTGTAACTCTATCTGACTGTAAGGCCCAGAAGTGATGATGCTCAGTGAGCCTTTGATTCCTCGGTGAAAGAGCTGTTGAGACTGAGTGCTCCCCATTTCTCCTGCTGCCTGCTCCAGATAATGTATTTTGTGATGTGATTAAAGCTCAGGGAGAAAGCTTTGAAGTTGTATCTGCAATTATCCTGTAATTGGGTGAAAGCAATTCTACCAAACACCAGTTGTGAAGTAGAACTTAATGTTTTGGAAAGACAGGTATTGGATGTTTTACAAATCATCTTTTGGAGCTCATTATTCTTTATTACTGCGCAGTCATGAAGACACGAGTTTTTTTTTTTTTTTTTGTAAAACTGACGAAAAACTGTTCATCTAAATTGTGTTATCGCACAAAAAGCTAATTTCATGACCTTTGAGGAATGATGGTTGAGATTTTTTATACAGAACATCAGTTTGAGGTGTCCCTAAACTAAACTAAAAAAAATAAAAAATAAAAAAAAAAAACTTCACAAGATAGAAACTAAACAAAAAGAAGTATTGTTTAATTACTGCAAGCCTGCCTGACCAAACCACTTGTGTGGTTCAGTGTTTTCAGTCAGGCAAAGCTTTGTTTCTCTCTCTACTAAACATGTATATTTATTTATTTATCTTCATTAGACACAGAGAAAAATAGCAAGTTGTTCATTTTTTAGTGATAAAACAGCACTGCATGAAAGCACATTAACAATAAGGCTTTATTTTCTCAGTGAGCATGCATCTGTCAGATGACTGACGAACTATCTGGAAGGAGGTGCTTTTTTAATGTTAACCATCTGTGGAGGAGGATGAGAGGAAGACATCCAATTTTTATCATCTGCTTGAAGCAATTTCCAAAAGTTCTCCATCTCTTATTCTTTTAATTAATCTAAATGTATTGCTTGTAAAAATAGAACTTGTGCGTGCATGCGTGTGTGTGTGTGTGTGTGTGTGTGTGTGTGTGTGTGTGTGTGTGTGTGTGTGTGTGTGTGTGTGTGTGTGTGTGTGAGAGAGAGAGAGAGACAAACAGCCACTAGCTCGTTCTTATTAGATTTGTTTGTTTCCCTTGTGCAGTCTTGAAGTTTTAGCTTGCTACAGAATCAACAGTGGATTCTGCAACAAAAACAAAACAAAAATAAATACAAAAAATGTTGTTGTTTTTTTCTAAATGAACCAAGACAGGAGTTCAACTTAGGGATTTGTTAATAATTGTCATGCCAAAATATCACATTTGGCTGTGTGAAAGTTTTTTTTTTCTTGTATCTATTGATATATTGCACGTCTGCACACACAACTTTGTTTTAATTTTTATGAATAAATGGGAAACATGTCTGCAGCATCCATACTCAGATGACAATAGAAATGCACCAACAAACAGAAGCATTATCCTCTGCTCTACCTGTTGTTGCTTCTTCAAGCATCTGTGATGGTTTACCTATGAACTGTTAAGATTTAGCACTAGTTGTTCAAAGAAAATTAACAACTAATTTATGGCACATTATTGTGTATAACTAGAGGAAATGGCTGTGGTTTTGCAGAGCTTAAAAGAAAAATGGAAAGTGCATTCAACTGTGGAGGTAAGTAATGTTTTAAAATCAAAAATCAAGCAGAAATCATGCTGTATTCCTTTATTGTAGGTTTAAAAAAAAGCAATATACATTCTTATACCTTGCAGCATATTGAACCATAAACAGCAGCTTTTAAGGCCCCTGTTTTTTTTAAGTACAGTACTTTGTAAACTATTAAAGGAAAACGTTTCTAACAAAAACTGCATTTTTAATAATTTTTTGTTAGGAAACATAAAAGATCAGTTAATGCCCCAATTTTTTTTTTTTTTTTTTTGATTGATAGTTGTCCTGTGCTAAAAGCTGCTGAATAAGAGGGGCAGAAACTGTGTGACGTCGCCAACAAACACAACAAGTGGTGCGCCGATGTCCCATATTGCTGAGGGGGGTGCAGTTAACATACAATATATATCCATGTGACCATCTTAAATTTTGAGATGGTGGCAACCTAATTTTCAATGGTAACCTTTCTTATGCATAGATGCAGCCACACGCCAAAATGGAAGTCAGTACATTGCTTATTTTTGACCCAAACTTTTGAAGAAAGTATAATTACCGTACTTTCTGCCTAAAAGTTGCACCACAATGTCGCATCAGTTTAATTATGTCTAATGAAGTGGGAGAAAACATAAATATGTCACTTCATCTTATAAGGCACATCTATTTTGCATCACCACTGACGCGTCACATTTGTTATGCATCACCACTGACCACCTCGAAACATGGACTGGTGTTGTGCCAAAAATGGATTGACTGCTAACTGGTGGCCGCAGGTGCGTGCAGTGGGAGGACTTTAATAAGAATTTAATAAGATTAACACTTAAAAACAATTATTTGTTTGATCTACATTATAGCAAAGATGTGTCTCAGTTCCTTAATAAATGCGCTTTAATGGTCAAATCAGCTGCATTTTGCCTGGGCGGCGCGGCAAAATTAGCTCCAGGAGTATTGGAACGAGACGAAGGTGGCTTGGTGTGGTAAGCCAAGTGTCTCATTAATAGCCACTTTTACTTATTAATGAGACACTTGGCTTGCCATATTACTCGAGTGCCCTCTGCTGAAAATGGTAGTGTTCAAGATTTTCCATGTCAGAATGAATTAAATTGTCAGATCTCAGCCAAAAAGGTTATAAATATGGGGAAAAAATGTATGTTAGTCAATTTGGACTATAAGCCAAGACTTGCTAATTTATGTAAAAAGATGCGACTTATAGTCCAAAAAGTACAGTATATATTCAATATCAAAACTGGCTCTAAGAAGCTAGCCTTTTGAAACTTTGGGCTTTTAGCTAGCATTTTGCTTCTTTTAGCTTTTAGCTATTGTTCTGTTTCCTTGAGTTTTGATTCACTTTTAGTTTATTCAGCAAATTTGACCAAATTCAAAGTATCCAGTGTTCACAGTGCATTTTTGCAGAAAATGTAATTATTCTGTTAAAAAAAATACACTTCAATTCTTTCCTTTGGCTCTGCAGGAGTTTCTTATACTCTATAGATTTCTGTTTTTCTTTCGGAGGACATCAGAAATGTTATGATGTTTCCTTACTCCTACCTGTACTTCTACATCATTTTTCCTTTGAGGCTTTCCATTTATTATCATCTTGTGATATTTTCCTTCAGCAAAGTGTCTCCAAACAGCTTTCCCTTGAGATTTCACACTCCTGGCGTGGCCTGGTGATGATGTACGCAGAGCCCACAACTACTCATAATCACTGACTTACCATTCATCCTCAGCCTGTCCTCCAAGCCCAAAGTCATAAAGAAAAAACCTTGACACACAGCCAGGGGCTTGGTCCCAAGCCCCCTGGTCTCAGAGCCTCAGCCGGTTAGCCCTGATAGCACAGAGGGCTGCATGCGGGCTACCAGCTGATAAATGAGCTGACAAGCATTCTGTCTGCTACTCATTTCCCTCCTGAGGGAGGTAAAGAAAAGAGAAAAATAGAAACATTAGAAAGAGGAAAAGAAAGTAAGACAGAAACAGAAAAAAATGATCTGACTTCATGGCACAGCTATTTTTAGTAAGCCTGTTATATGGTCCATTAGTTTGAGAGTGCAGGGGAGGGAGAAAGAAAGGAGGTTAAAGAGGGGGACAGGTGAAAAAAAGAGATTGAGTCAAGACTAAAGGGACAAGTCAGAGTCTGCATGAAAGAGGAGACAAGAAGAGGGAAAGAGATAAAGAATAGAGGGAAAAGTTTAAAGACGTTTCATTAAAAGAGAAGACAGATAATCAAGCACATTCTTGTGAAAGGAGCTGCTAACTTCATATTTCCCACTAATTGGATCCTAGCCAGCAGTGATGCCAGACATCAGCAATACTGGGATTACAATGAGCCAGTTTGAGTTTTTGGTGGATTTCTGTGTACAGTAGTTTAGTTGGAGGAGTAAAACTTTGAAGTTTTGTGTATGTTCCTTACTGAACAATGACTAAACCTAATGAACTGATTTAGATGTAGAACCATAACTATGGTGTTGTAAGAGTTTTTTTTTTTTTTTTTTTTTTTTTTTTTTAATTGGGCTTCTTGTCTCAACACGACAATGCCAAGTTTTTAATCATGCTGTATGATTAAATTGAAGAAAAAAAAGAAAAGACACTAATTTTTTTATTATTATTATTATTTAGGCCCTTTCATGTCAGCCTTTGCTTTTTGCAGTTGTGTGATTGAGTCTGTTGTCTAAAACAAGGATCTCCAACCTTTTTGGCACCACAGACCCATTTTAGGAAGGACAATTTTTTCCACGGACAAGCGACTGGGGGT
>JARVLU010000002.1:17912650-17925895 GCA_031762415.1 Simpsonichthys santanae | reverse complement strand
ATCTCCAGCACATACTTGGAGCACATTACATTACACACCTTTAATTAAAAGCTTGGCATTAACTGTTAGCAAAATATGTCATGAGCTACTGGACAGATACATATATATGTATATATATTTTTTTTTATTGATGAATTTTGGAGTCAGTCAAAACAAGATGACTGCCACCACTAATCAACCTTAACCTTTATAAAATTATTGTAAACTCTAACAAACTACGTGAAATATTAGTATAAAATGCATGCTATTGCACATGGTTGTGTTGCATTGCATTAGCATCGTCATCAGCTGCTTGCTTTCTATTTTTGTTACTGACATGAGTGCACATTATGGTCTAATTCCTTTAATAACTTTTGTCTAGACTTATTCCTACTGTGGATTCCTGCTTGTTCTGGGTCACAGGTGTAGTCAACCCCTCTTATCGAAGCCTTTAATTTTCATAACCGTCTTGCTACTCAACCCAACTCGGGTGGTATTCTGTGGCCATTCAGAGTCCAGCAGATAGTATTTTATTTTTTATCATCCTAATGAAATGAACACTTAAGTGTTTCCTGTCTAACACATGCTGTATACATAAATGGGAGATAAGCATGTTAAACCATTTCACTTTTAATCCTAGGCCAATTCAGCATCACCAATTAAATTTACCAAAGTAAATGAACAGTAAAAAGCTACTTTCATTCATTTTTCAGGGTTTGTCTGCTGACAAACTGAAAAGTATTAAGGTTAATAAGCAAGCAGAGGCACTAGTCTGTATGCTTAATCAAATACACTATTATTCTTTCAGTAACAATTTTGTCATCTTGTTGTGCCCACCATTTCCTTTTTTTAAACACATTTTAATTCTGTTCCAGGAACGACTGATGAGCAACTTGGAACAGAAAGTAACTCAACCAGTATCCTATATACTGGCAGGGTTTAATCATAAGCCTATTTTACACTGTATGAAGCCTAAGCTAACCTCCCACCTATTTTTCACACCTTAGCCCTTAATATCTGCTTGTGTGTCAGATAATTAATGTGCATTAAAGCTTATTGCTCAGGTGTAGAAGAGGAAACTTGGCATTTTGCTCACAGCACAGCTTAGAAAGTGGGCTGTGAGTTATGAGGGACAGGACTGGATCTGACACTTTGAGTCAGCCTGTATTCAGTGTGCACCTTTTGTCATCAAAGCCCTGTCTTTTATCTCTGTCACGCACAAGATTTCATAACTGTGTTACCAACACCCACGACAAATTCAAACCAGCCCCCTTCCTTGAAAACACTTGCATGTTTTCAACTGTACGTACCTTCTCGACAATTGCTCACCATCTGAGGCCCCTGTTGTGTGCTATTTTAATGGTTTGTCTTAACATTGTGATTTATGCTCTGTAGTTTATGCTGAATTGCCTCCTTTATTAGGGGTTTCCCAGCCAAATGTATAAGATTGCTTGTCCTTTTTTTGGTGGGGTGGGGACGGGGGGGGGGGGGGGGGGGTGGTCGCCTTTTTATTTCTTTTCTTACAATAGCTTCAACAGGTTATTTATCTGACTTTTTGTTGCAGGATACAGAACAGATTGAGGACAGAAACCACTTGGCGTATAAATGAATTTGTTCAAATGTGAAAACCACTCTTACACACATGCACATCTGGAGACAGAAGAGCCACCCTCGTTGCCGACATATGGTACAATAATGAAACAGGCTGTTGTGCTCCTGGAGCTCCCTGAGGAGTCGCTTTGGAACTCCGACACATTTTGGCCACCGAGACCCTTAAAGGACCAACAGTGGCTAGGTGCCAGGGAGAAGAAGAGGCGTCTAATTCATCACCGAGGCTTCACAAGTGACACGTTGAAATGACAGTGTTCAGCACATGGCTGTTCCTCCTTCAGCTTTCGGCATCTTCATCTCATTAACATTTTAATTTTTTTTAAAGCATAACGTGGCAGCATCCTAATTAGTAAAGGCCCATTAAAAGCAGAGCCAGAATACGTCGTTGCACATTGTCTTTTCTAAGGCACCGCCATCTTGCAGGCCCCATATTTTATGACGGGAAATACTTAAATCCATTTTTCCTCTGGAGTAATCATTAAATCTCTACTTTTCGCTCTCCTTCAGTCCCTCCTGTCCTCTCCCTGCAGGGAGATGAATTGGCCAAAGAACAGACGTGGCCTCAGCAGTCACTCTGTCAGTCCTTACGGGCTGATCAAAGCTGTGGGACACAACCTGTCCTGTTTTCGACCTGTCTCATCCCCGACACAGTTGAGCTGTAAGAGGGAGAGTGTTCCGACATCCTTGTTTTTCACCGTGTCTGTCACTGAGCTGATAAATACAAACCACCGAGGAGGAAGCAGTAAAACTCAGGAAACACGTCACTGTGGAATTCTTCTTGTGGACGAATAGTAAAAAGACGAGGCCATGAAGAATATGAAATACAAATGTAGGTTGTGGAATGATTTGTTTAGATACCTGTGCACTGAATAGTTCAGTTTTGAAGTGCACAATGGGAAGCCCATATATCTACGTTCAAATATTGATAACCCTGCCCTGATAAGGGCAGAAGTAATGTCTTTGAATGTCAGTTACTTTTTTTTTTTTTTGAGTCTCTGAAAAGAAGTCTACATAAACTGACAGACAGCCCATGTCATTTATACATGAAAACAAAATAAAATATGTCTTATGTCACCATCTTGCTGAAGATTGTCTTATTAAATTTAGTCTGCTGGTGCTCTTTAACTTTATACCTATAAACTCAGTTTGTACAGAAAATCTTTCAGACCCCTGACAGTTGCAGTCAAGGGTTTAGAGACTGTGACTGTACCTGTTTCTTTTGAGACGACATACTTTATGTCTTCTCAGAAAATCTCTTGGAGATGTCCAAGGGGCACTGTGCAACCTATAGTGCACGTCAAAGAGCATGTGTATCTTTTTTTTTTCTTCTCGCTTGCTTTGAGCCCACTTCCTATGTTACATCTTCCCATAGTTTATGATGTTTAACCTCAAGATTTTTCTAAATTCCTTCTCATAAATCCTTCGCTCTTGTCCGTGTGCACACCTCATCTTTCACAGCAGTGTCTGCTAAAACAGTGTGGATACCCAGCACCTGGTGCTGGCAATGTTTTCTTTCCTGCCAAGGATGGCCTGAAGAAACTAGAGGGGAGGCAGAAGACTGGAGATCTTACAGAGGCAGATCTCGCCTCTCTCAGTAGGGAAGAACCAGCGCGGATTAGTGAAAGTTTTAACACCACAGGGTTTAGAGGAAGATGCCAAGATGGAAGTACATACAGAAATTGAAAGCAAATGGAAAACATGCAGTTAGACACGGTTACACACTTTCACACACTTGTATGTGTAACTGCACTCGAGTGGAGATGTATGATAAGTGAAAGCAGAATGGATGGTGTTGTCGTTGATGTTAATACCATTTTTCTTTTACTTGTTCTTAACATTTCCTCTCTTGGGGAAAAGAGGCTGATCTTTGTAACATTTACTAAGGATGTTTGGATTGGACTGCTAACGAGGCCATCAATAAGTTATAACATGTTGTAAAATCAATAAAAGGAAAACATTTTTCCTTTAACTATTAACCAACTCACCTTGGCTTCAACTCAGACCCAATTTCTGAAAATGGCTGCTCTCTTTAAAGATGAATGCATATGAATCATGGCTGGAAACCTCTGCTTGATTTTCAGGAATGTCTCCTGGCAACTTGGAAACATTATATACCCATATAATCTATTTGGACCAGAACAGCACACTCAGCATGTAGCCTATGAAATTTCATCAGGAATGATAATACACTGAAAAGGTCAAAGCACGGAAATAATAAAGTACTGCCAGATGACTTGGTGCATTGAATGTTGTGACCATGCAACTTTTTTTTTTCTTACAATAGCTAATTGTTAGTAACTTCTTTAAAAATATACATAAGTTCAATGCAAATGCATTTTCAGATTGTCCAACGTAGACGTTCAAATCAGTTTACTAAATTTATATATAATCCAATTTAATTCATCAAGACACAATTCAAAGCACTTTAATACTATTCAATAAGTTTATTATGATTCAGTACAATTCACAAGAATCCAATATGATTTAAATCAATTCCTTACAATTAATGTAAAATCAAACATCTAATAAACCCTGTGCCACCAAATTCAAATGTGTCATGCTATCAGCCATGTTAATGTTTATGCCTTTTTGCCTGCATGCGTGTGTGTACCATTAGTAAAATATTTCAAGATTCACTGAAATTCTCAATAAAACGTTCTAAAAGTAAACATTGGGTTGACATCTTCAACTTAATACCTTTGGACCACCGTATACCCAATTTAAGATGGCTGCCACAGCAAAGTGATTTTAGCAAACAAACAAATCTCATTCAATCGATCATATTTTGACTTTTGATTTGGTGTGGTAGTTGCTATAGGGCCTTCACAAGTCATACTTTAGGTGTGACATCTCATGACATTGTGTGTAATGGTATGTTCAAGGTGGGAGAAAAATAGCTACAGCTCCATAATTGATCAACTTAAGATGTTAATTTAAAACTCTAGCATAAAAAAAAAAAAAAAAACAGTGGGCAACATGCATTCATTCAATAAATGCTGGTCCTTTAATTATTATTAATATTTTTTTACATTGTTCAAAAGAAAAACAGAGTAAACAAAAAATAACCTCACTCCCAAAGTTAAACAATCCAAACAAGTTATTTACCAAAATTATTTTTTATCTTCCTCACGCTCTTTGTTGAAGCACTTATTTGGCTCAGAATTTTTTTTTTTTTTTTTTTTTTTTTTTTTACATTTGATTAAAACACAATATTAGCATTTATATTTACTGTAGATCATTACTGATAATAAACAACTGGTGCAGTCAGCATTGAAATCCATCCATCCATTTACCTGCTTTTTTGGTTTTGGGTCATGGGGGTCACTGGTGCACATGTCCAGCAGTCACTGTGCGAGAGGCAGGGGACACCCTGGACAGGTCTCCAGTCCATCACAGAGACACATATAGAGACAAATGAGACAAACAATCATTCACTCTCTCATTCACACCTAGGGACAATTTAGAGTTACCAGTCAGTCTAACATGCCTGTTTTTGGTGTGTGGGAGGAAACTGGGACATGGTAACTGGTAACTGGGACCCTGTGTACATAATTTCATTCCATCACATGCACCACATGGGGTGCGAATAACAAATTGAATCCTTGAACCTTGAAACTGGAGTACCTGGAGAAAACCCACACGTGCATGGAGATACCATGCAAACTCCACCCAGAAAGGCCCCAGGCTGGGATTTGAACTTGTGACCTTCTCGCTGAGAGGCGGCAGCTCCATCACGCTCTCAGCATTGAAACTTCCCTGCAAACAAACGTTTTGCAATTCTCAAGTTACGTGATTCACCCCCCCCCACCCAAAAAAAAAAAAAAAAAAATTAAAAACTGCAACAAAAAACAACAACAAAAAAACTGTTCTGAAATGCCACCGTAAAATACAGTATAGACATTTTATGTGGTAATGATTAGTTACATATTTCATGCAGTTTTGTTTTTCAGATATTGTAGCTGTTTCATGAATTGTGCTTAAAAATGGAAAATGAGTCACATTTGTTGCTAATTTACAACATTTAGGCTCATTTGAGGAGCTGCTCCTTTATGCAAGAGTAGGATAACAGGCTGTTGTGTGTCCCTGGCTGTTGTTTTGTTCTGCCTGTCCATGCTCGTCACTGTGACGGTTATTAAATACTGTACTCGCAGCTGAGGAGTTTGTTTGAAATGCAGTCTTTCATCTGTACAAATACAGAACTGCACTGCATGAAAGCATTGTGGGTAAAATTATGATAACTTTGAGTTGTCCGTTCCTTCTGACACTTAGCCCATGCCCTATAGTGCTTTTGTAAAACAGTGTTAAAGGTCTTTTTTATAGCTGCTCTGCACATGTACCGATCGCCACTCAACATGCATAGAGCATTAGTAGGAAAACCACTGGGACTGCCTTTTCTTCTATTGCATGTGTGTTTGGCATTCTGTAGAGCCTTGTCCTCTACACTGCAGTGGAAATACAAGTATATGACAACCAGTTTAGCTAATTATGGTTTCCATGCACATATTTCATCAGCTGCTTGCTTTTCCCTGTCCGCACTTCTCACACCCCCTGTCCTCTTTCCCCGTACTCCACTTTAATTTTCTGAGACTGTGCCACCAACTTGTGTATTACCTTAATTTAAAATGGTGGGGAAAAAAAATTTTTTTTATCAGCTATAAGTTCAGCATGGCATTATGTACAGCTGATGGGCTTTCAAAATTAGCATAGGATTATTATTTCACTACAGCATTTTTGGTTGAGACCAGGGTAATTTTTTATTTTTTACGTTTTGCTTTTTCTTGGCAATCTCTTCATCACGCTGCCACTTATTCAGTCACCATGTCAGAAATTACAGTGTGGCTGAAGCTGTTCATGTTTTGCAGAGGAGGAGCAAGATACATTATCTTGTCTTGTGGTTTCACATCAAAGCATTTTATTCATTTAATCAAAACGATTCTCAGCATGTTTTCGCCTTCAAATTGAAATCAAATCTGTCGTAACTTGTTTCCGATTTCATCTGGCATCTCAGGAGGTGTGTGAAGCCTTGAGACATTTCTGTGAACTCCACCGACTGGTTCTGATATGCCTTTGTCACTTGAGAGATGGATTATGTCAGGTCATGACTGGTGACTGCACACCTCAGTAGTGCTCAAGCACGTGCTTACTCCCCAGCCTTCCATGCTCAGCAGTCTCTGGTGGTTGTGTCTCCAAAAAATATTTGTGTCTGGGGTGACAGTTGCACAGCTGCATGCCTCCCTGACATGAGTGCTGTCCTGACAGATGCTGCAGAATATCAGTGTGCATTTGCAAGAGGCAGGAAGTGTTTGGCACACTGGACACGGCAGAAGCCTCTGATTGCATGGTGGATCAGGAAGGAAATTCCTCCAGGATTAAGGCAGATCAGCAGTTTGAGTCTACTGTGCCAAGTTGTTGCACTTTGGCTGCGAACAGGCAAAATATGTCCATTTTGGACAAGCAGAGCTCACAGACATTAAAACACAGAGACGCACCAGGGCGGTCACACTTGGATCCAATTCAAACCTCTTGAGCTGATAGTCGATAATGAGTGTTATTATATTCTGGTTGATGTGATGGTTTTCTTCCCCACCTCTAACCCCCTTGAGATTTTTTAACCTTTTTATTGTGTATGAGAAATATGATTAGCGCAGGCACAAAGATCAATGATAAAAGGGCATTTTAACTGATATTGAATTCATGTATAGTCGTCGCCTGACTGTTGCAGGGGTTACGTTCTGGACTCCCCTGCAATAAGTGGGAAAAAATGTGAAGTAGTAACGCTATATTTATTTTAATATTTATATATATTTTAAGGCTTTGTAAACCCTTCCCACACTCTTGCAATATTCTAAACTCTGAAACCAGCATCATGTTAACAACACTCGGATTATTCTGAGCTGATTCAGCTCGATCCGAATGAGTGTCATCCGAATGAGAGGGTTGGTTTTTACTGATTCATAATCCGAATGGTATGCATAATCTGATCATTTTATTCCAGTTGTGGAAAACTGACCTGACTGCACATGTGTGACCTATATCTACCTCACGTATTTCCAACTAGCTAGATGTCGGAGAAGCAAAACTGGTCGGTGAGCGATACGTTTCTACTAGAAACTTTGAAAGAGCTCAAAATGATCTGTATTACCTGTAGCTCAATCAGGAACGTCTCCACCATCAATAAATCCTGGCGCGGGTCCATTTTGGGCATTCAGGTTTGTTAATGTTCATCACGGAAGTAAAACTTCTTCTTCTGTGTTTTTTTAAGGAACGTTTTCCACTCTTATCAGTACTTCTATTCTGAATAAAAGCCTGCTGCATGTACATAAATGCTCATCATGATCAGATTGTGCCCATGTAAACGATCCATTTGAATTATTCAATCCAAATAAATTTCAATCCGATTAAAGAATTAAGCACATTTAAACATATCTAATGTGGGCTTATTGAAAGAAAACTACAAAATAGCATCACCTGTCCAAAGTATTTTTTTCGTCAACTTTATATCATGTACCGTCCCAATCACGTGAGTACTGTGAGTTGGCAATCGTTGTTAAACCGCGAAAGAGCGAGTTTGCGAAATTTGAACCGCAAAGTAGCAAGGCATTACTGTACTTTCTTTTTCAGTAGGAAATGGAGGAAATATGTAAATCTTTACATCAATAGTTCTTTGGAAAATGCTCTTTATTTTACATTTAATTCACTGATTGAAACTATTTTACCCAGAAATATGTATTCAACTCTTTGGAACTAAGGCTTTTTGAAACTAATTTCGGGATTATCAATTAATTGTGACTTGCAAATAAATTAGTATGTTGTTTCCAGGAGCAATAAAGTTTGAAATGACTTTAATTTAGAGATTAAAATGTCCTGATGCATGCTCAATAATCCATGTAGAAAAATCTAACAAGGATCTCACATTAGTGTATGAAATTGTCTTTTACAAAATTTGACTAAAACCAATATATCACTGTTCCACCCCTGTCTAAGGTGGTTTTAGTTTAAAGCTCTTAACACTAAAGGCGACATGGCATTGTGCATCCTCTCAAGAACTGCCGGGCCTTTATTTCAAGCAGAATGTCTTTCACAGTCTTCAAGAATTTACCTCTTTCTTTGTCTTCCCAGTCCAAATGTCAAAGCATGTCAACTCTGCAAGCTGAGACACGCTTGTTTGTTCTGGAGCAAAATAATCAACTGTTAGCGTTCTAACACAATTATCAGCATCGTCTAGACTCTTGAACTCCAAAGGCCACCGTCTCATGATTGATAATGTTGTCTGTTGTGTATTATACTGACATTTACCATGGAGGTTAAGAGGGTGTCCCATGTTTGCTCACAGCTAAGAAGTGTGGGTGCTTATCCATTCATTCTGCGGGGAGCTCAAGGTTGCTCCAAGCTCTGTGACTTTGCCAATATACAAACAAATTAGAGTAGTTGAATCATTTGTTGACAATAAGTGCATTAGCTACAGAGGGAATTTTTTTTTCTTACAGGATTTAGGACAATGGTTGAAAAAAAAAAAAAACACTATAGGAGTGAATGTGTGGGGAGGGGGACTCTTTATAAGAAGATATATAAAAATAAGTGCAAAAATCTCTGCAAAATGCATATGTATGCTTTTGGCATTTAACACTAAAACCTTTTCAATATAATACAGGAGGTTTGAGCATTGTGCATCCAGACACAAGCTGCAAAAGATAAATGATGAGTTTATTTTCTCCAGCTGTCTCCAAATCTCCCTTATGGAACCAGTCTGAAATTATAATATGTTTGTATACTTGTATACAAAGACTCATTCACTAGCACTGGGTTGTAATAATTGCAGATGCATCCTGGGCATATGTGTCTCTGGCACGTACGGCAGACACGTGTTCCTTATTAATAAAGCCTCAAAGTATTTTCTGCTAAATTTCAAACTGTTATGTTTTTTTTTTTTTTCAGTTATAAAAATAATTTTATTATTATTATTATGCATCTGCGGCTTGTTTTTAGGCTGCAGTGTGCTTGTTCTTGTGCGCTCCCTGTCCTTTCTCAGAGTTCATCTGTTTATTTACCACCCACACATAAATCAACTGAAGGAAAATGGAGTTAAGAAAGAACTATTAACTTACAGGAAGCAAAATGATTATCTTATAATGTGCCATTATTGTAAACATACCTAAAGCAGTTTTCAAAGGCTGCCACAGAGAACACAATCAACAGCTTTTCAGGCATTGCCTCAATAAAAAAATACATAATTAAAACCTTCAGCATACCCTAAAGTAGCAGAACATTTGAACAACCTAAGTTACATTAGATACAAATTAGTTTTAAAGAAAAAAATAGGAGGAAATAATCATTTTAGCACACCTCACATACAGGAAAAAACAAATCTTATTAAAAATGCTCTTATATGTACATTTACTTGTGATTCATATCAGCTCCATTTGTATTTTCGTCTACAGGCATTTCTTCGGCCCTGCTGTAATGCTAGCTGTAATAGTAGTTTGCTTGCCCATGATGTTTAATGTTAAGCTGCAAGGCTTTTACAGATAAATGATGTGTGAGATGACAGTGCGTCTCATTGTTTCTGCTATAACTCTTCTTCACCAGCGCATTACGAGCCTTGGCTTATAGCTTGCCTCTGCAAGACCCTCTCCTACTGATTTCACATATGCTTGTGGTGAATGTGCATGTGTGCAGTGTTGAAATCAAAACCGTTGTACACTAGAAGTGTAATAGTACAGATGATTATTGTTGTTTAAACTGTCCTTTTTAAAAAAAAAAAAAAACACCACATAAGTTGAGACTTTGGTTCAGACGGTCATATGCTAAAGGTCTGCTTACTCACTGAAAATAAAAAATAAAATAATAATAAATTAAAAAAGGCAATTCATTAGCTAGATAAAAAGAAACAAGTTTATGATGGCAGCCTAAAAGTGAGTTGCCTCTGTTCTATTTCCATTTCATGATGTGAGCTTCACTGTACCTTTGCTGACAGCTTTATTTGCTAAATACTGTAAAAAGTAATTTACATAGTGAAAGCTGTCCACTGAACACTGTGCTCCCTCTTGTAATTCAGCTTCTGCAGAAACCTCCAGGCATGCATCTCATCACTCAGCAATGCCACACAGCTTGGCTCACTGCCAAAGCTTGGTAGCTTCAACTCGGCACCCCCAGTTTAACTTCCATTCCCATAACACTGCAATCAGAGCTTAGGAAAGCCACCTAGTGTTTTGAATTACACAGCAATTCTCTCCAGTAAGTACCTTAGTCATGCATATTTCAAAGTGAAGTTTTGTAGTGTGTATGGCCAAAATTAAGCGGTCTGCTTAAAAGGTTGTTGTGTTTTTTTCGATTTATCTCCTGTCCCGTGATGTGAGGATAGTGTGTATTTGTGCAGGATGGCCATTCATATTTTCTCAAGCATTCATGCTTGTATGTTCCATGCCTGGTCTTACTGTTACAAATGCTTTGAAAAGGCACAGATTGGAGAGACTGAAATGCAGTCGTTCCTCAATTATCATGGGGGTTACATTCTACACACACCAAGGGTCAGATTAACACTTCGATGTACCCTGGGCAACAATCTTCAAGGGCCCCATCATTCTGGTTTGATTGACAGGTTGCACAGTCGAGGATCCAACTTAAATAAATAAATAAATATACTGTACACGAGAGCTCCCACACTCTTGCAATGTTCTAAACTCTTAAACTTACATAATTTTAACAACATGGCACAGAGGCTAGAGAAGATGGGCCTGTGATCGGAAAGTTGCAGGTTCAACTTCTGGTACCGTCAATATCAAAATGTGGGTGGGAAAGGTGAAACACCCACACCTACCTCCACCTTCATTCGTCCCACTCTGGGCCCCTGAGCAAGGCCCTTAACCCCCACCATCTGCTCCCTAAACAAGTCTCTCTTGAAAATGAGTTCTCGTGACTCAATAGGACTGCCTGTAGAAATGAAGGGTAAATGAAAAAAAAAAAACAGTACTCTAAAATTGTACTCACCAGGTCTGCAGAACAGCAGCTCGATTCCAGTTCAGCAGATCTACCCTGCAACAACAAAGCTCTGTCCAGGTTGATGTGTGCGTGGATAATTTAGCTTCAGGAAGCTTCAGGATTATTTAAAACTTTCCTGCCAGTTCTGTGAGTTTAATAGATAGCGTAGCTTTGCGTTACAAAACTTTCCCTCCATTTCAGCAGGAAGCAGCGGCCGGGAGCACTGATGGCTTCTGGGTAGTGTAGTTTTGACTGGTGTTACAGTATTGGCTCATTAAAAAAAACTACAAAATTGTAGTGCCTGTCTGAAGTATTTCTTTATCGTTAACATTTTATCCCATACCGCCCAAATCACATGAGTAATATTAAAGTTGACAATTGTTAAAAAAAAAAACAGCGAAAACGCGAGTCCGCGAAAGTCAAACTGAGAAGTAGCGATGGACTACTTTACTACAATATGCATGAGTGTTTGATAAGTGTTTGATTGCACTGATGCAGAAGTGGAGAGTTTGCAATTGGAACTTGTCTTCTTTAAGTACTGCAGTACGGTGGCCCAGAAGTTTAAACCACAACTAAAAATTCAAAAACATTCTGCAGAGTAGGATTAAGGTCAAATAAGACTGAATTCACAGAGGATTAGGGATGGGGCCGATCCGATCCGTATGGGCTTCCGATACCAGCATAATTTACATATCGGATTTTTCCAATCCAACATGCAGAGATTTCTGATCCATGATGCATGTCTGTTTCTGTTGAAACATCTCCTTGTGTGATTCCCTGCCAACCGCTCTGCACATTGGCTTCAAACTATGGAATAGATTTCCTGAACGGAGGCGTGTCTCATGAAACCCAGAGTAATAAGACCCGCCTCGCAATCAGGATATCCATTTCATAGTTTGCAGCCTGCTAAAACGCGCAGTAGCACTGTGGCTAACAGCTAGCCAACTTTTCATTGAAACATGTACGCTGTGTGGAAACACCAAGACCGCAACGTGCAATGTCTGCAGAGCTATAGCACCACATTAAACCGCAGTAAAGTTAGTTTTACGTTGGACATTCGAGCTCCATGCCTTCAGTGGTTCACTCCTCTTGCTCAACTGAAGCAGGCAGCCCGACCCCATCAGCCGTGCCCAATCTGCCCTGCTCAGTCTGCCCGTCTCAGAGGAGGGGCAGACTGAGAGCGGCTGACAGAAAGCAGAATGCCTGCTTTGTATTGAACAAGAAAAACACACTGCTGAAGCCACGGAGCTTGAATGTTTACAGATAAGTTGCTAAACTTCATTGTAATTAATGAACAACCGCTATCAGCTGTAGAAAATAAAGGATTTCACAGCTTGATACTTGCAGCCAAGATATCATTTAGCCTCCAGGAGATATTTATCAGTACAACAGTAGACAATCATATAAAAGCATATTAATTAAAAAAATTCAAGAAAAAATAAAGAGTGCAGAAAGAAGGAAAACAAATATTATATTTCCCTTATTTAAAAAAAAATATATATATAAAATAACTTTAAACAAACAGTCACTTAAATTGATTACCTTAATATCCACTTTAAAGTTAGGAATACAAAATAACATGTTTTGTAGAATTTAATTATAACTTTGAAACTTATCCAACATTAATAAAACTTACCTCAAGTTGCCTTTTTGGACATGCATGAATATATTTGTATA
>JARVLU010000002.1:17897747-17912536 GCA_031762415.1 Simpsonichthys santanae | reverse complement strand
TAACTTTGAAACTTATCCAACATTAATAAAACTTACCTCAAGTTGCCTTTTTGGACATGCATGAATATATTTGTACAAACTGTACTTGAGAGGAGATTATTACAGCCTCATATAAAATCAATAATGATGATGATATCGGAAATGTATCAGTATCAGCCAATATCCAGATTTAGGGATTGGGATCGGAGCGGAAGTAAAAAAAAAAGTGGATCGTGCATCCCTACTTAGGATGTTTTCAGAGGAAAAAATATGAGGTGCAAATGAGTGGATATAGAAAGGGACTGATGGTGAGGGGAAATTAATCTGAAAAGATGGATATTAGGGGATGGCTGTTGGGTGGAAACATTCCATGGATGGAAATAAAAAATAAAAAAAAAGCTTTGAAGAGAGGTAGAAAGTTGGAGAAATAGGGAGGCTATAAGCAGTGCAATTTTTACAGATAGTCTTTTGGATAACCCTTTGGGCTGTGTGAACACAGCACAGTCAGCAGTGCGTTTGCCCAGATAGGCGCACACAGGCTGGCAAAGGAGTGGTAAAACTTGTCTTTGAATCTCAAGGCCTAGAAGAAGAAGTGCGATCAATAGCCTGTCAGTTCTGTAAATGAAGGAGTGATGTCTTCATTTCCCCCGGATGTGCTTCGTTCCACGTCTTGTCATTTCAATTTTACTGTCACCCTGCCGAAGCTGCACATAGAACAGAGATTAAGTATGCTTATGTCTCAATTGATCAATTTGCTCCAGGGAAGATTGAATGTGGAATAGATGGCATTGCTTTTTGCGACATGTTCATATAACTTACAAGGTGTTCAGTGTAGGATGGAATTATTTATCTACACGCTAAAAGATAAAAAGGTCAAATAAAATTGTTGGTTATTTCGATAAATGGGACTTTTAGAATCCCTGTCTAAACAATTTAGGTTTATTATGTGATTGCCTGTCAGCTGCTGTCCATTTTCTTACCTGCCCATCATTTGAGGGAAAAACTTTCAATGCTGACATAGCTTGAAAAAAAAAAAAACATTTAATATTCTGGGGAATGTTACACACCCCTGTATCCTCAGGCATGTCCATTGGTTCTTTCTTTCTTAAACAGTCATGTGTCTCAGTGAAAGCCAGCCATTTTTTTTTCTGCCGACCTGATGATGAGTGCCAAGGCTGGCTGACACCACCTCATCCACAGCTGTGAGAGCTCTGCATGCGCCACAGCTGCAGGGCTGTGCTCTGTCCCATGAGACAAATGATACCCCATTACCGCACATGGCTCAGGAACAGCTTTTCAACACCTCT
Organism: Simpsonichthys santanae; assembly: GCA_031762415.1. Classification (NCBI taxonomy): domain Eukaryota; kingdom Metazoa; phylum Chordata; class Actinopteri; order Cyprinodontiformes; family Rivulidae; genus Simpsonichthys; species Simpsonichthys santanae. Next base: position 17,911,250 of record JARVLU010000002.1, on the reverse strand, counting down.
CCTCATACTGTACCTTCACATTTAAACCAAGATATTTATTCTTTTGTGATCTTTTCTTGCAAAACCATTCCTTTCATTTCTAATCTGAGAGTCTAAACTGTTTCTTTAAGGGTAAATGTCTGCTTTTGTTTTTGATTCATGTTTTGACAGATTTGTGATGGAATGTCAAGGTCGGTTTTCTCCCCCTGTCTGATTTTGAGGAATTGTGTTTGGAATCTGCCGTGTTTCTCAAACGGATGTGAAAAGTCTCTGTCTGTCCACTGTGTAAAAACACAGTGTCATTCATGGGCCTCAAGATAACTTGCCTTCATCTTCATGGCTGTTGCAGAGATAAACGTCGACCTACTCCACACATAATGTAGCTCCCAGGGAGTGAGCGGTCACCTCTCCAGTCGAATTGCTTACATCTCCAGGACTCTTATAACCTTAGTGTGGATCCTGATGACCAGAAACCATCATCTCTCTTCTGAGCTTGACTCAATGTGGAGGGAAAAAAAAGAAGCAGTGTTTCAGCTAAATAAATGCCGACAGCCATCTTTTTTTTTTTTTTTTTTTTTTTGTCACTGTTTGGATTTGGCTGTCCAGTTGGCTGTTCATGGTTCCCCAGAGACAAGCAAGGAAGCATGCATGTAATGATGTGTAGTAATGGTGTAATTTAATTATATTTGTCTTGTTATACCATGTGTCAATGAGACACTGATTCATTTAACTTGCAAAATGGGAGGTCTTGTCATATTTTTTTCTTGGTCATGTCGATCTTCGTTTTGTTCTGCTTTTATTCTATACAGCAGTTGGCTTGTCTTCCTCTCTGCCCTCAGCATCATAAAGGAACATCATGCTCATTCTTCTCGCACTGCCTAGTTTATTTTTTTATTCCTGTTCCTGGGTGAGCAGGTAAAACTAGATTAAAACTGAAAACTTTGAAGCAATTTTTTTTCCATCCATTCATTCATTCATTCATTCAGTCATTCATTCATTCAGTCATTCAACATTTTTCTGTGTGTGTGTGTACAAAGCATGTACGTGTGCGTATATTTATAACTTTTGCCATCTCTCCTCAAACTGAAATGGAAATGAAAACAGCAGCCATTCATGGCCCTGCAAGACATACTGTTGCGAGAAAAGTGACCCCTCTTGTGCGAGATTGAAGCTCTAAATCAGCTGCAGACATCTCCTACCCGTCTCATCTGAAGATGCTCATGGAGACCCATCATTCATGCTGGTCTGCAAAGCACTTTGAAATTCTATGTACCCCTTCGTTTTGCCTTTGCAGCTGTGTGAGCATGTGTGTTTTTTGTGTTTGATCTCAGTCTCCGACGACTGCATAACATAATAACAGCAAATCCATATTTGAACTAAGGTGTGGAGTGGACAAGTGCATCAGCTCTCAAGGCTTACCTATGCCCCATGACATGCAGCCCCATGTTTAAGTTGTTACACTGCTGCAAGGTCAGCCTTCAAAGACTTGCAAGCAAGGCTCAACCCATGCCAATTTTCTTTAAAATTACACAGAAGGTACTAGTGTGTACGGTTGAGTAATGTAGTGTGTGAACATACACTGTGCCTGAGGTTGTCCTGTAAATGCTTTTGAAAATTTTAAAAACAACTTCAGCATTTTCATGTCTCCCTTTTGGTCGTTTGAATAAAATTGTTTCTGGTAGATATTATAATTCATGAGATTGGATGACGTGAAGGCAGGAAAAACATACTTAAAGAACACACTGCATTAATTAACACTAATAGGTGGTAGGGTTAGCAAAAAGGTACTGTGTAAATGGAGTTACATGTAAAACGTGTATTTTGACTAAAAGCAGAAATGAAGACATTCACTCTTTGTTGTTACAGACTTTGAACCTGATTGGCCTGAGGTGCTGACAGACTCTACTCCTACTGATTAATCTCAGAGAAAAGGTAAGATTTCTTCTTTTACCTGACATCTCCCTCTTCCACCTGCCATGACAGTCTGTTAATGTGGCACTAAAATGAGTCTGTAAGCACCCAAGAGAACTTGGTAGCATTCCTACTAATACCTCTTGTGTGTTGTTCTGTTTATTTAACAAGGTCCCTTAAATGAAAAAAAAAAAAAAAGCACTTCAGCTCCACAATTTCTTTAATTAAATCCCACACCATGGTACTTTGAACAAGTTTGAGCGCAAAAATGATCAAGATACAGATGTAATAAAGTGTAAAATCTTGAGTGACTGAAGATGAATCACTTTAACCAAAAGCAAATGGGCTGCTCTGCTAACTAGCTGGGTATAACCAGAGCTTTTAGATTAAAGCACTGTTCCATTAATATTTGTGGTTAAAATGATATTAGTGAAAAGGTTGCGAGTTCAGATGCCTCATATTAATGTATACATTTCACAGCAGGAGATTATGCATGCGTGGTCTGGGCAGATGGCTCAAGGATAGAGAGTTGCATGTCAGGCTCATCTTCAAACCTTTGATGCACAAAACTCCTGAAATATACTTGACATTTATCAGAGCGTCTGATCACATTTGTCAGTATAAGGAAAAAAAAAAAATTTTTTTTTTCTTTGAAATGTGTCTAAGTTTTCTGTCTTAATACTAAAATGTTTTTTTTTTTTTTTGTGGGAATTTTAAAAAAATTGTGTTGAACATCCTTAAACAAACTTTCTCAGAGAAACACCTTATAATTTTGATCGTCACTGTACATTCTCAGGCTATTGTCAGCTTTTTTCCTGAAACGCCATGTTTAAAACATGTTTTCACCACTTTTCTTTTTTTTTAATTTACGTGAATGAAATCATTCATATAATTAGTTTAACTGTTTTATTTTATACATTTGAACTTTTCTGCTCTCTCACCAACGTCCACAATTCATCCGTGCTGTATGCACATTTGCAACAACTTATCAAAATGTGAATTTATTTTAGTTTGTTTGCGTTGTTTACCTAGAACTCAACAGATCCTTGTATAAAATGTCAAAGAAGGAACTAGTTCCCATTCTTCATTTACATTAAATTAAATCCTCTTTGTGCAGTTATTGGATATAAAAAAATATATTAAAATAAAGATAAATGGATTTAAAAAAATATGTTCACTGCTTATAACAACTAAATACAATACCTGAAATAATTGACACATTCATAATACTTCATGTTTTTATATGTAAAAATATGAATTTACAAAATCCCTTAGGATCATAGATTGCAGAGTCATAGGAGTTAAGATACCCCCTCATTATAAATGACTCATCAGTTTTGTTGTGGATTTAAGTGAAAACTACTTGTGTAAATATATTTTTCTATAATCAGTTGTGCATGTTTGAGTGTGTCTGACAATTTTCCCCTGAAATTAACCATTTGCAGTTAATAATTATATTGATCTTAACATTTATATTTTCTGTTGTGGAGTGTGCTAATTTGTTTAGACATTTGGATTTAGACGAGGGATTTTTCATGTACCTGTGAAAGCACAAGACTTCACACACACCAGTTCAAGATCAAGCAATTCACAGCGACACCCTCGGTGTCTGCCGTGGTTGCCATGTGGTCTACACGTCAACAGTTTGCTCTCACTTGTTGGTTTTTGCACTTTCGTTTTGGCTTTGACATCTCTGGGGCTAATTAAGCTTCTTCTCTCTTATTCATTGTTGTCAGAGTTGTTTAATCTATGTCTACAACTCTTTAATCAACTGTGCCCTCTTGTACCTTTTTCAGCAGGGCAGGATCAATAGTGTCTTTTTGTAAAGTTGTTTTTGCACCAGAAAAAAAAAAAAAAAGTTCGGATAAAAGGGACCATACAGCCTGTGGGTGTTCAGCATCATTAAATGTGCAACTAAGCAGAAACAGCAACAAAGACAGGGTTGTTTAATTGAGGATATGTTGCCTGGTATCTAGATGATAATTATTACATGTAGTAAACATGCTACTAAATTATCTGCTCTCCACCCAGTAGATGATTGAGTCAAATTGGCACACAAAAGCACGTCTTGCAACCCTCCAGCTTGGCTTAAATCCTGCACTGTGGTTGCTTGTGGGTTTGTCGCTTAGTTCATGAAAACATTGTAGTGTGTTTGTGTGAATGTGCGTGACTTGCACTTACAGAACAAGTAATTTTATCCTGCCAGTGAACCATTTACATATTTATTTCCCCATCTAAACAATGCTGCATGGACTGGTGGCCAGCTGAAGCCCTGTGTTGCTGTCTTTAATTGCCCATTGATTCATTCTGTGATGGCAGTGGAAGACAATAAATTACAACCTGTTTGAGAAGATGGAAACGACAGACAAGTTGAGTGTGAAAGTGTCAATGTTACTGTCAATGTAATTGTATAATTTATACATCTCTCATTTTTATTTATGTAGCAAGGAGAAGTGATGCAATACGCACTGGGGAGATTGCAATGCATGCTCCCTGTTGGACACATGTATTTGCATAGGTCAGCTCACATTGGGTTAGTCTAGAGACAAATGTGTGCAGAGAGGCAATGCGTATCTGGGAAGGATGAGACATTTAGTGTGGGTCACAAAGTTTCCATTTGACATAAAAATTGGTTCTTCTGCAACATTATTGTCAAAATAAATAATGTGACGTTATTCACTATATGCATACAAGTGAGTTCATGTGTGCTTTTGTGTGTGGACTATAACAAATTGTTTTTTACATTATGGCAATATGATGGCTGTAATTTCCAAATGAATTTAAATTTTAAAAAAATGGACACAAACTGCTTTAGTTTACGTCCTGACAATAATGCAAAACTTTGGCCTTTCATTGCAGTTTAATACAACTCAGGCGATTGACACAGGAAGAAAAAAGTTTTATTTATTTATTTTTATTTTTTTTTTTGGCAACAAGATAAATTGTTCAAGCTATAACTGGTGCTCGAAGTTGATGTAAGTTTCTGCCTTTTTTTTTTTTTGCACAAAATCAACAATGGCATTTGTACAATTGTAAAATGGAAGCAAACCTCTTATCTTTATTATTTTGAATATCTTTGACAAAGCATGTGCACATTTATTTGAATGGTGAAATCCTTGGTATTGTTTTCCTGTTATACCAGCTTCTAACACAAGCTTTTGACTTAATTTCACTTTTTTGAGATTTTAACCTTTCATATATCAAACAGTTCCGCTTAAATGAAAATGGGGTGTGAATTATTATTATTATTATTATTGTAACTTTTAAACTTTTCAAAAATGTCTAACATTTTATAAAATGCAATTCCAAGTAGATTGTTTTATGGCTAGATTTAGCATTTAACTACTATATTCTTACATTTAGCTATTATTGTATTTTTCTTGTTTTAACTTTAGCAATTCACCTTTTGCCCCCTCAACATTCATCACTGCATTTTTGCAGAAAATCCAATTTTTCTAGATCTGATTTGTCATAAAAACATGTAGTTTATCAACACAGATTTATACCTGTTAAAATGTCACATATTTCAATTATTCAAAATAAACAATTTACTTTACTTTCTTCTTTTTTATAAAATTTTGCTTATTACAAACATGAACAGAAAATCAAACAACAGAACGTATAATAAAAACAAAAGAATTAATAAAAATAAAACGTGAAAAATTCCCACCCCAAACTAAACAACAAGCACTGCTACACAAACATAGTTGCATATGCATGTCGGATACATAAACTAAAATATGACAGGAAGCATAAATAATTTGCGTATACAAAATAAGTAAACAAAGAATAGTTGGCCCTTCAATTCCCGGGACAGATGAGTCATGATGTCTGCAGGAAAGAATATAATGGTTCCCAGAATTAAAAAGCATATTTGATTTGTGAATAAGGTCATAAGTCAATTTCTCAAGAGGGATAAGAGAGGAAATCTGCATCAATCACATGTCAACCTTGGGAGTCTGAACATTACAATAACAAATAGCAAAAAACAAATTAATTGTGAACAGATATTTAGTGGCCATGCAAAAAAGATTGTCAAAAATGTGATTTCAAAGGCATAGGAAAGAGATCATGAAAACTGTTTACCAGTGGCCTCCTGGATTACAAAATGTACCCCCTTCCAGAAGGTTTGGATGTGATCACGACCAAAGTAAATGGAGAAATGTACCTTTATGTATCCTACATTTGTAAAAAGATTGGCGTGTCAGATACATTTTTCTGGAGGTGAACAGGTGTGTAATATTTGAGGTGAGAAAGTAAAGTTTTGTTCATGTATACAAACTGAAATGGATTTTGGGAAAATTTGGCTGCAGGTCTTGTCCCAGTCTGTAGGACTAAATGTCACCTCCAGGTCACGCTACCATAACAGCTTCAAAGAGCCTTATCCAGAAGTTTCAGAATAGAATAATGAAGCATGAATCTTTGAGATCAGTCCTTTAAAATATTTTTATCAAAGCTATTATGTTTTCCAGCTCTGACATTCCCATTCAAATCCCACCTGACCTCTTAATAGTGACAGGTATGGAGAAATTTACATATAAAAAAAATGTGTATTCCTAAAATCAGGTATGATGTGCTCGAATGTAGAGTTGTAGAACAGTAGGTCTGAGAAATTTGACAGGCTCTTAGATGTCCATTCTGCTAAACCATTACTTCTAATCTGCAGTGGTAAATTTGGATTGAGGCTCAGAGGGGACTGGAGAGAAATAGCAGGGGAAACATTCAAGTATTTCTTCACATCTCGCACACCGAGAGTGTGTTGTAGACAATTATGTTGACCTTAAGGTTGTCTAACTGATCTATGTTGGTAATAAAAGGAAGAGTTACAGTAAATCACACAGGGTAGAAAGATCGAGATTCGAGGCCCAACCATAGGGAATCTTTCCTACACATAAACCACTGACCAATAGTATAGATGTAGGTTGGGCAGGGACAGGCCTCCCAGATCCCTTGGCTTAGTTAGTATTGAATACCTAACTCTTGGATGCTTGTAGTTCCAAATGTGGTGAAATATATGAAAGTTCAGTGAGTTAAAAAATGCATGAGTCAGGTAATGGGAGTTTTTCAAATACATAACTTAGCCACAGAAGAATATTTGTTTTTTATAGTATTGACTCTCCCAAGAAGAGAGGTAGGTAAGGAGGCCCATATTGTTTAATGATCTTTATTTATTTTTTATTAGGGATGAATAGTTAGTTTCAAACATATTATTTAGGTTAGGAATGTCGTTTGAAACCGCTCTCTAAAGGGAGATTGTGTCGACACATTATCAGGAATATTAAAGGGTGTAGCAACTGACATTGCAAAATTAATTGTATAACCAGAAAGAACGCTGGATGTGACTAAGGACTTCAAAACAGCTGGGACTGACTTATCAGGATTATTTAGATATAAAAGAATCAGGAATCAGGGTGTTGAAGGTGGACATAGGAGCCTTCTGCTCCAGGTGGGTGAGAGCAGTTTGGACCACAGAGGAGATGGTGTCCTCTGTTGACTGAAAATTGTTATCCCAGACACAAGTGCAAAAGGAGTCGCTGCTGTGAAATGATACGTTGAATCTCCAAGTAGGAGTTTTTTTTAACATATACATGTAATGGAGCATGGGCTGATAAAACAATGGGGGTCAATACAAGAGGTCTGAACACAATGAAGATAGTTTTTGTGAATTAAAAAAATGGTTAAGTCCTGTTGAGTTGTGACAATGTGAGTAATGGTGTGATCTCTCATTTTTAGTAATGATGCCACTTATCCACCGGTCCTATATCTATGCACAAACTCCTGATGATGGTAGATGATCTTGGATTAAATATGTTTGTGGAAGAGGATTTATCCAGTGAAGCATTCATTATACAGTTAAAATTGCCAGCAAAAAATAAATAAACATAATATTGCAGTGCTCATCAAGATTATTTGTAACATAAACTGGGGTGAATCATTATTCAGGGCATACATATTGAGAATAGTTATATGTTGTCCATAAATTAAACCCTTAATCAAAAAAAAAAAAAAAAAAAAAAAAAAAAAAAAAATCTCCCTTCTGAGTCATTTATTTGTGCTCCAAATTGAAAGGAAGATTTTTTATGTATTTTATGTAAATGGCTCTGCCTTTCTTACTTTGTGAATGGGAGGAGTACACTCTACCTACCTGTACCTAATCTTGTTTGAATGTTAGGTGTTCTGTCAGATAGCCTAGTTTCCTGATAAAGCAATATTAGGCTTTTGCTTTTTCAAGTATATTAAAATATTCCTTTTAATAACATGGCCCAACCCCTGCACATTAGTGAGTTTAAGTGAGCTAGACATGAACACTGTAGAGTCAGAAAACAATTGAATAGGGTGCAAAATGTCAGTAAATCAACAATTTTCAACTGTAATTGCTCTGCTGTTTTCTCCATGGTGGATATGCTGGTGTTGTGGGCACTGTGGCTGTCTCCACAGCATATATCCTATCCTCGACCTTCTCCATATGCTTTTCCAATCCTGCCACCTGATTAGTTACGGCTGATAAAGTGCTCTCCACTGCAGTGATAGTTGTTTTTATTTCACTCAATGAGCTGTCAAGAACATCCAGGCGAGCAACAACCATGACATCGAAGTTGTTCACCCGAGAGACCAAGACTTGATTTCAGCCAGGATCTGCTCCATTGCTACTTGCTCCACTAGTGTTAGCTCAGAGGTATTAGCATCGCTTAGCTTAGCCTCATTCGGAGTACATGAAGCCACTTGTTGTGCAGCTTTCTTCTTAGTGGTGTTATTTAGAGTAGAAAGAAATGGGGATGTCCTTGTCCTGCTGCAAACCAAGTGTCTCCAAAGTACAATTTGGCTGCATATAATGTGTTTAAAAGGAGACAGACAGGTAACTATTTGGTTTCTGGAGTGTAGCAAAGTATCAAGAGTCCGTCATGGTCTGAATCACATGACTCCCAATTTTACTTTATTCTAAAATGCATTTTTTAGCTTATGTGGCCATGTCAAAATTACTTTTAGTGTTGTAGGCTAATGTGGTATCAGACGCAAAGGGCTACACAGAAACAGCTGTGTAACTGGATGGCCTCTGTTCTTTTGATTGTTTCTTCTGCTTGTTGCTGTGTTCAGTCAGTCGGCCTTTCCGTCCATCCAATCTGCCCAATATAACCACCCAGCGGAGCCACTGGAATGTGTGTGCAGAATTCTGAAACCCCCGTCATCCAGCAGTCATCCTGCTTCTCTTAAGTGGGAACTATGCAGGGAATGTTCACTCTTGCCGTGCTGCAAACACCCGAGTCCTGTTCCGGTAAATGGCAGCCACCTCGGCTAGGCTTTGATGCTCCCCTTGCACGTGAAAGTTTGCGCATGCAGGGTGTGAGCAGACATGTTCTTGGGTAAATGCTGACGGGCAGCCAGAACGGGTATTGATCTGCAGCCATTCTGACTGCAGCTCAAAGGGCAGAATGTATCTTCTGTCAGTCAGCAGGAAGGACTATACACCTGATCTTAGATCACAAATCCCACTCGGAAATTGTGTGAGAGAAGAAAAACAGGCAGGTGGAAGACTGATAATGAAAGATTGAAAACAAGCTGAAATCGGGAAACAAAAGTAGAAAAGAAACAGTATGTCAGCGTTTTTAGACTGTTCTCCCTTGTGACCGTCAGTGCTTCTCTCCATTCACTCCTCCAGGCTTTGTTGATTAAGACAAACAGATTTACAGACCTTTTCACCTCTGTGGCCACCCATGTTTTTATCCCTCATCCTCCTTTATCTATATGTCTCTTTTGGCAACTGTCTCCACATCTTAGTGACAGCACAATCATCCAGCACTCTGACAGCATACAACATATTTATATCAAGTACATGACAAATGCAACAGACATCTAGAATGTCTATTTTCACTTAGCCTGAAGGACTAATACATTATTTACTCATGGAAGATATTGTATTTCTTCCTATAATGACTGGAAAATACCTTCAAAGACTATAGTAAGAGTTAGAAATACGGGTGTATTGTGCTTTTTTGTATTCTATTGATTTTTGTCCAAATTCTTTTTATTTGTCTGTCTAAAGTTATTTTTTATTCACCATTTTTTTAAAGCTAGACATGGATGTTTATTTTGATGAAATTCAAGGTCGTCACAGGCAGTGGCGCATGACTTTTGCTGCTGTGCTCCTTCACAGTGATTATTCCATTACTCTAAATCTTCCAAATCTGTTCCCACCACACATTTAACACGCTCATGGCTCTCTGTGTAGCTTTAGTTGAAACGTTTCTTGACATCAATCTAGACTCTGCGAGCCTTTGAGACCCATGAAGCAATAGTGGTGATAATGGATGTACAGAGGCTCATCTGTATTTGTTTGTTACCTTTTCGTCCCTGCGAGTGGATAAATGACTTGTTTGTGCATTGACAATAAGCCTTTTGTGTCGTGCTTTGGTGGTAAATGTAAAAGGCTTTCTATGATGGTATGATGCTATTTTTGTTACTCCAATTGTATTAGGCTCTTATGAAATACTGTACTTTTAAAGAAATGTTGTTAAAGCTTGTCGCATGACACCTTTTTGCTGTTGCGGTACTTGTTTCCCATGTCCAACTTATTGTCAGTTTGACTGCTAATACTATAACGTTCAGCCAAGAACATTGAACCACTATTTTTCTTCTTTGTTTCACAATAAAAAATAAACTGTTGATGTCAAGGCAAAGAGACTAGCTATTAATTTTGTGCCTCACTGCCCATTTTTCATCAGCTGAAGGGTCAATGCTTGCATCATTTGTAAAGAAAAATTAATACGGTTTCAGAACATTCAGCAAGTAACTGTGACGAATGAATGCTTTTACAGTGCTGCATTCATCAGGTATCAGTGACTGAGAGTACAATTTATAAAAAATGACCCAGGATCATTTACATTTACATTTTAATTACTTTGCAGTGTGTCTTTAGGTGGATTGCTCAGCACTGAGAAGCAACTTGAGTATCCTGAATCAGAATCAGCTTTATTGTCATTGCACCGAAGCACAACAGAATTACATTTTCAGTACAGCCCATCCAAGATAACAACATAAACATATATAAATTTATATAATCCTACATTAATCCTGACTCAGTAGTTCAAGGGAGAGCAGTCCACATGGCCGTCTTCTTCCAGTGATGGTTTGTGGTGTATTCCTGAAGATAAATGACTTGGAGGGATGTACTCACATTTACATGCAGCAGAATACACCTTTACAATATGTATAGTATAATTCTGCACCACTAAACTGAAAGTTTGAGCTGGCAGAAAGCCAGGCCTCTTGAGCCTTAAGGTCAACAGGCATTGATCCCAATCAACAGAGTTGGTGAGTTTGAAACCTATTACCGGTAATTGCTAATTGTGTGAATGCTGAGTCAGCAATCACACAATTCACACCTTTGTTTTCTATTCTTTTTTTTTCCTGTACATGTTTTACAATTTAACTATTTTTCTTCATACTTTGTAAGATTTTAAGCCTTTGTAAAGCAAATAAAATATAAATATGTAGCTCATTCTGGAGATTACTATGACCTTTTTGGCATTCATTTTTCACTTTTCATATTTAACTTAAAAAAAATGTTTTCAGATATTTACAGTTGTTTCAAAAACATTGTGTTCTTTTAAATCTGTGTCAGGACAGTTGCTCTATTTCTGTCTTCTTTTGCTATTTTTGGCTACTGTTCTGCTACTTTTAGCTTCTCTTTTAATTTTTTAACATTTTAGCTATCATTCTGCTACTTTTAGCTTTTAGCCAGCATTTTGATATATTTACCTAATCTTAATGTACTTTCAACTTTTAGCTACCCCTTTGCTATTTTCACTTTTAACGTTTTGCTACCTTTTGGTTTAAACCAGTATTTAGTCACTTTCATTTTTAGAAAATAGCAACATTTTCTGTCTTCAAATCATTGGCAAGTTTTGAAATTAAGATATGATTGAGTTTGCTGATACATTGCTGTAGTATAACTAAGGACTTCCATATATATAAACAATTTACTTGATCACTTGTCAAAGCAAGAACATATTTGTTGATAAAGCATGTTCATAACGCTGGATTATTTTGAGAATGTTAAGATACTCTCTGTGTTTTAGAAATGTAATGTGGAACATTTTATTCTTGGTGGCTTGGCTGCACAGAAATATGTTATTATTGAAGAAGCAATTTTCATTTATATTGCAATCATAAATTCAATATAATCTGCTGCCACAACACATATCACAGGTTCTACTCAAACAGAAAAACAAGTAATGTGAGTGTTTCAGAAACGCATTCTATTAAGAAAAAAAAAGAATAATTCATGCTATTTCTGATTGTGTTGAAACAGTTTGTACTACTGAATATTTGACCATATTTACAAACTCAGTAAGATGGTGTGGTGGAAATGAAAATTTTAGCATGAACCAGTGTTTTCCATTTCTTATGTAAATGATTAGTCCAGTGATAGATGGGGCTGCATTCAGTAACTCAATGAAATGCAACTGTATACATCCCTCCTTAATGAAATTCACATCAAATCTGGGTGTGTGGCCTTTCTGAGAATATTTGCATGCAGGCTGCACTTACTTTTCTTTTCACCTTCTTCACTTCGCATTTCATCTTGTAGTGTCATGCTCCTGTTGTTATAGCTAATAGTCTAATTATCTGACATGAAGAATCAGCTGCATGTGTCTGCAAGAGACTCTGCCAGATGTAGAAGCTCTGCAGAGAAGAGACTGATAGCAAAAAGGTTACATGTACTTTTGAAGATAACAGGCTTTACACTTCAGGGTTACTTAATCAAAAATAACTTGTATTATCAAACAAAGGCAAGATGTAGATGTGAAAACATCTTATGCAACATTTTTACTATGCATTAGAGAATGTCACATACATCTGCATTACTGAGAAGAGCACATTACATTTAGCACTTAATTTCGTTGAGCCACATTACAATAAAAAGAGTGTAGGATAAAATAATGTTAAATAAAAATGTTACACACCTTTATTGTGACTAAAACACTTTACTGTAATCAAGTGTTAAATTGCAATTTATTTTAAAATGTCCTTGCAGATGAAACAAACATAGCGAGAGGATAAGGCAATGCTTCATATGAAACCTTTTTCTAGGATTAGTAGAAGTCACCACCTCCAAATCTGAGGTCTTCACTCGGAAAAGGGTGGATTGCTCTCTTCAGGTCGAGGGCGAGGTTCTGCCTCAAGGAAAGAAGTTCAAGGAACTCAGGGTTTTGTTCACAAGTGAGGGAAGAATGACGTGTGACAGATGGATTGTTGCGGCATCTGCAGTATTACTACTCTGTTCCGATCCGTTGTGGTGAGGAGAGAGCTGAGCTGTAGCTCTCTCTGTCAGTCTATGATCCTACCCTCATTGGTCACGAGCTCTACATCAAAAGAATGAGATGGCGGATACATGCGATTGAAACGAGTTTCCTCTGCAGGGTAGCTGGACTCTCCCTTAGAGATAGTATGCGAAGCTCAGTCATCCAGGAGAGACTCGGAGTAGAACCGCTGCTTCTCCACATCGAGAGGAGCCTGTTGAGGTGGTTCGGTCAAGAGGTAAGGATGCTCCCTGGGCGCCTCCCTCTGGAGGTGCTTCAGGCATGTCCGACTGGGAGGAGACCCGGTACATAT
>JARVLU010000002.1:17837608-17859758 GCA_031762415.1 Simpsonichthys santanae | reverse complement strand
TCTTTTGTCTCTTTGTGTCCTTGTGTTTGGCCTGGAGACCTGTCCAGGGTGCCCCCCCCCCCCCCCCACACACACACACACACACACACACACACCTCTCGCACAGTGACGGCTGGATATGGGCAGCAGTGACCCCCTTGACTTGAAAAGGAAGAAGTGGGTAAAGATGATGGATGGATTGATAGATATTGAATTATGTTTATTTATAAATTGTTTACTTAGCTTGTAGTTTGTTTCACACCATTTCTGCATCACATAATACATCAGCTGTATTTATTTCCCTCGCTGCAGAGGTTAGGAACTTGTAATCTTTCTTTTTGTGTTGTTTACTTGAAGCATCCATCACTTCTCATTTGATCGCCACTCACTGCCGCTATTGTGCGTGTTCAGACTGGGGCAAAGGTTTGCTTTCACTAAGGATTTACTTTGTATGAAAAAATGTGAAGATATTGAATGTCTTAGTGCTGTGATTTTTATGTGCCATGTGGCTTTATCTGTGGGCTCTAGTCTTTTATGATGTTTGGGTCTATGGGACCAGAGAGTAATAAATTGTGTAAATCGTAAGTAAAGACAAAAGAATGTGATAAAAATGTCAGAAAGGGATGAGCCATTTTGTCTTCTACCAACTTGAGCCTGTATTTACTGTTGGATTCCTTGAAATATGTAACATGATTCACAGAACGAGCATGACCCCAGCACCATTCTACTGGCATTGTTGTCACATATCCCAAGATTAGTCCAATCAAAACTTCTAATGTGTGACATGACTTGTTTTCTGTTGGAAAGTTGCAGAATCCTACTAAAAAATACACATAAAGTGAGGAATCCACCCATACCCACCTTTCCCACCAAAAAAAACCCCACACATTTTACAGTTATTCTTAGTTACGTTTATTTTACCGACTGAAAGGTAGGGGACAATTAATATACCTGTATGTATTAGAGCTGTTTTTTTTTTTTCTTCTGTATACTCATTCATGACAATTTGTATTCCAGATTATTATTTGCAATGAAAGAAGGATGGAGTATGGAACAGGTTTATAAGGAGAAAATCGATAGACACAGACATGGAAAAGCTATGATGTCTCGATTATTATTTTTTTTCTGACAATTTGGTTTGAACCAATAAACATAAAGACTAAAGTCCTAATTCATCTCCAATTTTAAATAAATGTGATTTTTTTTTGAAAATGTTCTATTAAAATAATAATGTAAGTAATAATTGACTAAATTGGGATGAATGTAATGTCTGGTTGACATTTTCAAATAAATCAAAAGGTTTTCCATGTTAACAACACAATCCTGCTGTAAGTCACCCATAGTTGCAAACAAAAATGTGAACAACATCTCAGCAGTCATTATTATAACTCAGTGATGCCAATGAAAACACAATAAAATGGCAGCTGTTTGTTTAGAGGAGGGTATTAATCCACAGCGTGGTAGTTCCTGACAGCAGAGAGGTTCCAAGGGATTTTGCCAATCTGGTATCTTTATTTCCTCAACTCTCCTTCTTTCTTCTTTACCTCTGTTCCCCTCTGTTGCCTTTGCTTTTTCTGAGTGGCAGTGACAACAACATTGCTCATGAATGGCCATATTGACAGTTTCAACGTCAGGGGACAGACCCCATGTTCCTAGTTCAAACACACAGATCACACATGCTCATGGCCAGCCAAAGTTTGCCATATTGTGGGGAGGTGTCACCCAGCTGGGTGGATTGGAGCAGAACTGAGCTGGGCCATCATCCTCCTCTGCAGGTTTCCACCATTCTTGATTTGATAAGTCCTGCCTGTGTCTTAAATTGCATTTCTCTCCTATAGCCCACTGCTCTTTTCTTTTTGTGTCACATGGGGGTTAGAAAATTGGATTTTATGATGTGATTATGTTAATAGTAGCTTTATATGTCATAAGCAGCTCAAGATCTTGCATTGTTCCAACTCCCTGAGGTACAAACAAGAGGCTGAATGCCTGAAAGAAAGCAATGAGATGTTGGTAAAGCCCACAAAACTCTACAGGCATTCTGTTGTGCCTTTAATCCATTCATTATTTTGAATCTTTATCCAAGAAAGGTAACACTGAGTAACACGATGAGCAGGAAGGATCATGCTCTTTATTCCACTCCATACTTCATCTTTCCACTTGCATTCTTATTGTGTGTACCACAGTTTGTTCTTCCTCTAGTTCGAAGTCCACACCTCGTCATATTCTCCTTGGCCCAGCACGCCGCAGCAGTGCAGCCGGCTAAGCCTTTGCATCTCAGCAACTAAAATATTGATGAACCCGATCTGACCTTCTTTGCTGTGTCAGCAGCGTTTTTAACATTCCTTACAAGACACTTCAGGCTCATCTGCCCGTTGACTCACGCCCATGTTGGACACATTCACATGATGCGACATGTGCTACGTGTGATGCCAGCTGTTTACCACCCTCCAGAGATTTAGATGAAACTGTGATTTTGACCTTACTCCATGTAGAGACTAACCCTTTAATCCTGCCATGAAGCAACAGTGATCACACAGTGATTTGAAGTTGAGAAGGGATTTCCACATGCAGCATACTATCATCCCTGCTGCTACAACCCAAATAACACACAGAGTGAGAGAAAATATAGTTTGCTATATAAAGGTGGCACTAGGACCTCAGATTTAAGTAAAGACCACATGCTGCATGCCTTATCAGTCTCTAATGTGCCATTTATTTGCCTTCCAGCTACTCCTTCCTTCTTTCCGTTCTTAGCGCTGTCTTCTTTGTCCAAACCCTTTAGACATACAGCAGATATTTTTACCTTTAGCTTGTGGGAGTGCTCTATATTTGTTTCCTCAAAGCCCAGGAGGGGATCTAAGAATGTGTTGCCTTGCTTAGGAAACACTACATGTGCACAACTCTCCAACCATGCTTTGGATTTCCGGAGCAAAAAGATATGGCCACTGTATATTCTTCCGTCTGCACTGCCTTAAATAGTTTTCATGGTGTGCTGGTGGCATTCACAGGTTATGGAAACTTGAGCTCTGTGTGGCATCGCTTCCGTTGCGGTTGCCATTTTTTCCATTTGCAGCAATAAATACATCCTCTATATGCCATCACTTCCTACAAAACCTAAATGACCAACCAGCTTTTATATTTTTAGAGGGCAGTAATAGCATACTGTATATTGTAGGGCTGTGCATTTGTGCATCCTGCAAGAAAGGTCTTCCTTTATTTCTTGTTTCTGTGTGTGTTTGAACCAACAGAGGAGCTAATTATAGAGCATTTCCAACAATTTAACATGAATCAGATTTGAAACACTGTGTTGGTTTGCTAATCATGTGTGTAATTGAAACTTCTGACTGTTCCACTTTTCTGCCCCTCAATGAAACATTTACACACTGATCGAGCAATGCAATTTTCTGATATCAGTATCATATGTCAGTTAACGGCACCCTGTGTGTCACTAGTCTGCAAAGACACGCCACTTTAAATACCAGTATTAAAGCAAGCCATTTTAATTACCTAAAACTGGATCTGAATTATTCATGTTGAACAACAGATGATAAAACACGTTTTCAGCATCATAATAAACTTTCACAGTTTCTCTTTTGCTGATTCCTCTTGATATTTTCGTATTAGCTTTCAGATTTGTAGCAAAGACGAACATAGAAACTGAAAGATCAACTGCCACCCTTTGACAGTAAAATAATAATACAACCTGTGATAAACCAGTGTAAAGTAGAAATTCAGTAAATCTCTTAATGACAGTGCAATCAAGTTTAATTAACTCAGACCCATATGATCAATAACAAGTCCCTGATATCAAAGAATTCCTCAAAACACATCCAATAACCTGGAATAAAGATATTGCCAGCATTTTTATCGTTTTCATTTTTGACACAGTTATGAATCTCTTAAATATTTTATAAATCATACAGGACACCAGTGGATAAAGCTATTCTGCTTCTTTGATCAACATTATTGGATCATTTTACTGCTCTTGATTTATCTGTGAGACTATGCAGGGATTCATACATTGTCCTGCTACAGGCAGGCATTTGACCCCTCTGTGATGGCCTTTATTGAACAGGACTTTACTGCACTGTGATAGTTTGTTGCATTTCAATGGTAAGAAACAGTTTTTGATCTAAATGCTAATGTAGTAGCCTGTAATCAGAGGGGTATACTCTCTGTATTTGTAAAACCTTGCCTGCCTTGTGTCCTACCTTATATCCCACTGCCTTGATAGATCTGCTTGCAGGAATTAAGTTTAAATTGGCGTTTGGCTGTGCAACAGTCTTCTCTGGGCTTTTTTGGCTTTTGTGTGTGCTTCTGTGCAAAACTGTGGATATGTTATACATTTTTTTTGTCTTTTTTTTTTACCTGATAAGAGGAACAAATCTTCATCCAATTCTCAGCAGTTTCTAACACTGTAGCAGCGAAGGGCTTTCCTGCTCAAAGGGGCAAATGCATCATTGCAAAAGTGCAATTTCATAAAACAAATGCATACATGAAATCACTCCTGACAAAGCAGGGTCTATCATTGTGCATGAACACAACTTGTTACTCCCAAATGTGGTCAGTGTTAAAAGTATTTGACCTTAAGAAGCAGTGATTGATCCTCTGAAGCTTTTATGCCATTATCAGATCCCACAAGCTACCACAGTTTTATTTTCAGGGGCTTTTGATGTAATGGATCTCTAATTAACACCGTTTCCAGACATTTTTATTGACTTCTTGGTTGCAAATCACCCAAGAATGACTGAAGAATGGCTTTACTGTCAGCCAGCCTCTTCTTGAAGAGCAATACTCAGATCATCATAAAAGGGCAAGATAGAACTATAAATACCAACCGGCTGGACGTCTTGGTTTAATTTGATATGGGAGATGAGACAGACATGATTAATAACTTATTTAGGTCAATTATACACTATTGCGCATTATTTGATAGTCAATATAAGCATGCTGGTCATGTTGGTCAGATCATTCCTGATACATCCTAACATTTCTATGCCGATGACACAGTTGTTTATTGTTGAGGTAAAACAGTTGCTAAGGCTTTCCAGCTTTTACAGTCTGCATTTGACATCGTCCAGTCAGATTTGTTCCATATCAAACTTGTGCTAACTGCTGATAAAACCAAAGGGATGTTGTTTCCAAACAGGAAGTCGGTACCAGCAGTCCCTCCTTCTATTCTATCTTTGAATGGTGTCCCTAGAGTTTATCAATTCTTATTAATACTTGGGTATTTTGCTCGATTCACATCTGCCTCATGTTTAAAACTTCTTAATTAAATTGAAAGTAAAACTGGGTTTATTTTTCAGAAATAGATCCTGTCTAACTCTGAATGCTAGGAAACACCTTGTAACTGCTACATTACTCCCCTCCATTGACTATGGTGACATTATTTACATGAATGCTCCTGCAAACACCCTGCAGATGTTGAATGCTGTCTATCACAGTGCACCAAGATTCATAACTGGCTGTGATTATCATACCCACCACTGCACCCTGTATTCACTGATTAATTTGTCATCATTAACTTCATGCAGGCTCTCACACTGGTACATTTTCATCTTTAAGTCACTCCTTGGTCTGTTACCTTCATAGAACTCCTCCTACATGTCACTCCATTAAGGCAGCTACAGTATGCACTTTCAGGACATTATTACATGCAATGTCCCCTCAGTGTGGACCGAACTTGGCAAAAGGGCCTTCTCTTGCTTCGCTCCTGTAACCTGGAACACCTTGCAAAAAGATCTGAAGCTCTTGAATTTGACCACTCTAAGGGATTTTAAACAACTGTTAAGTTCATGGCAAAAAAAAAAAAAATGTTGCAGACGTTCTTGTTTTTAGCATTTGACCCCATTTTTTTAATGTAGCTATTTTTTGTTTCATTTTTATATACAGTAATTTCTTCCATTTACATTTTCATTTTATATGCTTTTTGATTGTCTATTGTTTATACCTCATCTGTGTTCTTTGTTTAAAACAGGTCTCTCTTGTAAATGAGTCCTCAAGGCTCAATGAGACTAGCATGTATAAATTAAGATTGAATGAACGTTCTCATCCTTTTGCTCAATGAAAATGTTGCAGTGTAGATTCTATTTTACACATTCATGTTGCCTATGATAACTAATTGTATTACCAGAAGCGTGAGAGGATCTCATGGCCACTGGAAGGACATATTCTGTGGAATAACACTTTTGTTGTTTTAATCACCTCCCTATACTTAAGGATATACCTATACTTAAGCCGTGATTGTGCATTTACAAAAGATGAAAAGTTTCTGCAGGATAGTTATGATTTATGATTGACTGATCAAATTATTGCAGCTCAACATTATTGTATAAATTCGGCAAAAATGATTAATAATCATCCACCTGACATTATAGTATATTCTGCCCAGGAAATATCGTACAGCTTTCATAATTGTATAATTTAATTCCAATGGACAAGTCCAAGACAATTAATAGTAAAATATGAAAAACGTCAAAACAGTGCTGGTATTTTTTTTTTTTTTTTTTTTACAAAACACATTACTTTGTCAGTTTGTTGGCCTGAAAACCTGACAGACAATTATGCAACCACATATTAATTTTTCCTAGAAGCATCTTTGAAGATTCTGGACCTGTAAGAAAATTCAGAAATCCAGCGTATGTCAAATTGAAAGCAACACTTTTTTTTTCTCATAATAATCAATCATCCACGTGAAACATATCAAAGATGACAATTGTATAATTGGTTAAGAGAAAAAAACTAATGAAACTATGTTTTTCTTGTCTTATTTGTTTATTTTATTTATTTATTTATTTATTTATTATCTTATTTAGCCTTTGATTTATGCATGAACTAATGTGCCATTATTTGGCTGCAGTGTTTGATACAGCTGCAGGAATAAGTGTTTTCCTCCTTCTACCTTTTCTGAAGCACTGTCTAAAGGCATTTTCAAGAGCTGCAGTTCCCTTTAGGCTGTAATGTCATCACTCCTCTATTTGTTTCATGCTTATGTTAAAAGCACTGCTGGATTTCTTTGACGCATAGAAGAATTTTTAGGTCCAGTTCCATTTTGCTCAACAGTTGCTTTTATGCCCAGATGCCCTGGACTCTTTCTTCTGTCGTTCTGCATGATTTCTCTGTTATCTAAGCTTAAATTGTTCTGTGTCCCTTCCTTGGTTGCTTTAGCCCTTCATACCTAATGCAGTGGTGTGTTATGTGCTTTTACCCTGAGAAGACCGACTTTACTGGAGACAGCACTGGTGCAGAATCCACTGAGTTTGAGTCATTGCCTTTGTTTTTCCATCAGGGAGTGATTAAAAAGGCTGCCAGGAAACATTAACTGTAAACAACTAATGTCTATATTTGGTTGTCATATTTACTCTGGAAACTTATTTACCACTTGTAATCACAACTTCCAATTGCTGATATCAGATCTTGAATGCTGGAAATGTGTGGCTAATGAACTTTGAGATTTCTTGTCAAGGTATAAATAAATAAATAAATAAATAAATAAATAAATAAATAAATAAATAAATAAATAAATAAATAAATAAATTTGAAGCCCAGTAGAATCTTCTTCGATGTACGAACCTGAACATTGTAATTTTTTTACACTCAGAGATAAACTCTGAAAAGAAAATGGTCAAGACCATAAAGTTTTACAGTTATAAAACTTGAAAACTAAAGTTGAAACACTACTCTGTTGCTTGAGAAAATTGCTGTTGTATGTATGGAAAACAATTCACTTGGCACTTTCCAAAGTAAAAGTAAATGAAACGCACCACTTATTTCATAGCAATCCTTTACTGACTTGATCAAGTTAAAAAATGTTGATGAAAAATTGTGACACTAAAGTTGAACATTTAACAGCTTTTATGGTGAAGTGAGCTACTGCTGATGTACAGACATGAACAAAAGCATGAACTCACAATTGAACTAAATGCAAGGTAGGAAAAGTTTCATGTCATGCTCAGTTCACCAAAAGAAAGAAAAAAGGGAATAAAAAGGGGCCAAGATCTACTGTTGTTTAACTGCCTTTATAACATGGCTCAAGGAATTGTTTCAAGTAAAAAAATAAAAAAAACTACTAGACTCTAACGCTTAGTAAATTTGAACCATTCACACATCCGTTTTCTTTACTCCCTTTCTCTTTGCAGATTCTCAAAGAGGAGCTGGCGCTGTCTCCATTGGTAATGGTGCATGAGGAGGGGTACACATAGGACAAGTCACAAGTCCATCACAGGGTCACATAGAGACGTACAAACAGCATATAGCCTGGGTACAGACCACATGAGAATTTCTTTTAATCATGTAATGTAATTACCACTCCAACCTTATTAAAAATACTTATACTTAAAAAAAAAAAGTTCTAAAAAGTTGCACCGTTGAGTTCACAAGATTTCAAATGTTTTAGATGGACTGTCCATGGTGTACCCTGCCTCTCATACACTTACTGCTGGAGATAGACACAGCTGCCCTCATGATCTGCAAAAGATAAGCAAGTAAAGAAAATGGATGAATGGTTGGATGGATTTATAGTTCAATGTAAAGTACCAGAATGTGATCAACCACAAAAAAAAAATAAAAAAAAATAAAATAAATAAAAATAAAACTATAATAATAATCCTGCAGTTAATTCTTACTAACTTGTTTGGAAAAACTTCTGCACCCTGCCTGCACATATTTCAAACCCTTGTAAAACATTTTATGTGCAGCAACAAAATTGAGCTATTTAATTTTAAAACAGTAGATACTGCTTTAAAATTGTCTTTTTGGGCTACAAACATTTTATTACTGGACATCATTTTACACAGAAAGCTCTGATATAAATGGATTGTACTTACATAACACTTTTCTATCTTATCAAGATACTCAAAGCTCTTTACATTACAATCTGTGCCTCATTTAACCATTCATACAGCACTCTACTACTTTGAATATCTGTACAAAACCAATCTGAATCTGTAGAGAATAATCAGAGCTTTATTACATTCATACACCGACGGTACACACATCAGAAGCAGTGAGGGGTTCAGTGTCTTGCCCAGGGACACTTCAGCATGTGACTGCTGGTGGAATCAAACCCCTAACTCTTGCATTGGAGGAAGACTGCTCTGACCACTCAGCCACAGCTGCCCCAATACAAAATAGTTGTACATTATATTTGCATGTAATCAACAGCTGTTTAATTGATTGATGTAACAATTCTCCAAAATAGCGCACAAATCATTAATTAATTACAACTAAATTTGTGGAATTTGGCTCAGATGTTGACTGATGGTTGCACATTTAGAAATATTCAATAAAAGCTGGCTACATAGCAAACGGTTTAGATGTACAACCTTTAGTTTTTATTAACATTACACACTGTCTACATTTTAAATTATTTATATTTTAAAACACTGAACTCAACTTTAATTACCTTTTGCTTTCACAGAGGCTGTGTCAAAAACAAAAAAATCTAATATACTACATGATCCCTCATCCAACCTGACATGGCTCTCATAAATCTTCATCATGTTTATTTTCCATATTTCCTTCTGCATATACAGTACTTGGTGTTGTCAGCTGATTAATGAGCTACTGTCTTCTGCCTTATTTGCTGATAAAAACATTTTTCATGTATCAACCAGCAACATGAACTAGCATCATCCACTGATGATTAAATGAAAGTCTTCTAACTTGTTAAATGAAAGTCAATTTAAAGTCAGTTTGCTTCAAATAAAAATATCAAAAAGTTAATTTTAAGTAAATTTCAGCCATTAATTATGACTTTGAAGGTATGATTTTTCTGAAGATACACAAAGCAAAAGCCTGAGGTTGTGTCTTCAGCCACAGAACTTGTGCATCTAGGTATATTTCGCAACATTTGTGAAACACAAGGGTGCTGGCTGACAAAGTCTTTACAAGTCGGGTATTCCTGGATTGAAAAACATGGGTAACAATAATGGATGGATGCATTTACTTTTCAGAGGAAAGAGCTGTTTTCCCTTTGCCTTCAGGCAGGTAAATTATCAACTGAGCAACAATTACTAAAGTTCAAGAATGTTTAGTTGAGTTCTAGTCTTATTTGTAGTACACAGTAGGGGTTTAAAAATTATTATGGATGTCAGTGAGGGTAAATATATCCATCCATCCATCCATCCATCCATCCAACCATCATCGTCTGCTTATTCCGAAGTCGGGTCGTGGGAGCAGCATCTTGAGCAGGGAGGCCCAGACATCTCTTTTCACAACCACCTCTTCCAACTCTTCTGGGAGGATTCCAATAGCATTCCCAGCATTCTCAGGCCATCCAGGAGACATAGTCTCTCCAGCGTGTCCTGGGCCTTCCCTGGGGTCTCCTCCCAGTCAGACATGCCCGAAGCACCTCCCTAGGGAGGCACCCAGGGAGCATCCTTACCAGATGCCTGAACCACCTCAACTGGCTCCTCTTGACGTGGAGGCGCAGCGGTTCTACTCCGAGTCTCCCCCGGATAACTGAACTTCTCATCCTGTCTCTAAGGTAGAGTCCAGCTACCCTGTGGAGGAAACTCATTTCAACATGCCTGTATCTGCAATCTCATCCTTTCAGCCACTACCCAGAGTTCATGACCATAGGTGAAGGTAGTAATTAATTTGTTATTGTCTAATGAGAGGAATAAATTATTTTGTGTGCATCTATGTATAAGACCCTATAGCTTTGAGGAGTCTATGATGTATTAGGCCAATAAAAATGCATATTTTTATTTGCTTCAGACGTTGCAATAATTTCCAGTCCTGGGTGCTGTATGTTGGCTGACTGTTGCGTGACTGACTCAGTGCTGTTGTCGCTTCATTTATTACTCACTACAGTGGTATCTTGCTGATGCTTTTAGCAAATTTAGGAAAAAAAAAAACGCTGATAGTATAAGCTTTTCATAGTGTAGCAACAAAAAATACAAACCCTACATAAGAAAGCATTGTTAGAAAAAGTTGTGGCACATTGTAAACTGTAATTGTTATCTACTAGTTGTGCTTTTCA
Organism: Simpsonichthys santanae; assembly: GCA_031762415.1. Lineage (NCBI taxonomy): Eukaryota > Metazoa > Chordata > Actinopteri > Cyprinodontiformes > Rivulidae > Simpsonichthys > Simpsonichthys santanae. Next base: position 17,848,792 of record JARVLU010000002.1, on the reverse strand, counting down.
TCTGCAACATATCTCAACACTGTGCTATGCTCATACGCAACACATTTTACCTTTGCTTTTCTTGTTTTTTTGTTTTTTTCCTGTTTCATTTCGTAAGCTCATCTTTGGCTTCTCAAGTCTCTTGTTAGAAGTTAAATTGTTGAGCATGTATAGTAAGGCAAACACAGATTGGTATAATAAGACACAAAGCGGTAAGGTGGAAAGCAGGTCTCAAGCAGTTGCTGCATTGGCTGTCTGCTCTGCAGTGGGGAGGAGCTGGGAGAGAGGGAGAGAGAGAGAGAGAGAGAGAAAGGGAGACACATGGGGGGGTAGGAGGGCACTGCTCTTGTTGGAGATAGGGAATGCCCGTTAGTTGCGTCTGCCGATTATAGCACATCAGCCAGTACGCTGCTATTGGGGGAGCAGAGCGCAGGCGGTGCAGAGAGCTGAGAGGCTGAGCGCAGAATGGTACACTAGGGAAGACAGGCACACTCAGAAAGAGACAGAGCGAGAGAGAGAGCATGTGAAGAGAGAGCGCATCAGCACATGTAGAGAAGAGGAGGACTGAGGAGGAGCAAGGTGGTGGGAAGAGGAGAGGAAGAAGGGGAAAAGTTACTCGGTCAGCAAGAGATCTTGGAGCAGCTGAGACTCTCTGAGGTCTCACTACCACTGGAACAGCCTGGCGCATCAATAAGACGCGCAGGAGAAGAGTGATATTACAGGAGAGAGTGCTGTAACTTCCTCCTAGAAGCACAGTCCTGTCAAAAGGCAAGGGTAATGCTTCTCACCGGACCCTCCGGCACAGCTTACTTCGGGATTATCACAGCAAGGCAGCCGCACTAAGCAGAGGACACTTCTTGCTAGAAGTGCCTGTGCATTTCAGTTCAACTCACTTCTGTGCAGGAGACTTTTCAAAGTGGATACAGTTGTAAAGCGTTGTGCCTTTTTCCTTTATTGCTTGAAAGTGTGAAGACGTGGAGCTTCGGAGGGCAAGTTGCTGTGTCCTGTCATCTCTGAGACTATGTTAGACTGTGCGTCAAATCTCCCCTCATCAGCAGCTGCAGCCCTAGAGCATGGAGAAGTCCAGCAGTGAGGAGTCAGCCATTCACCGTAGCCCATCCGTAGATAGTCGTGATTCCGATTTTCCTCAAGCCTCCACGTCTGGCCGCCCGTTTGGTGGCCGCGGCTTTACTGCCGGAGCTTTCTACGGCTCAACGGGGCCGCGCAAAAACGCACAGCAGGGACAAGCTGGAGCGGCAGCTGACGCCGGCGCAGGAGACAAGACTAACAACAAATACAGCTCGCCCAAAGGCAGCAAATACGTTGTCTTTTACCTGGATCTATCCTTTGTGTTCCTTTTAGAATTCAAGAAGTGCAACATGGCGAGAGGCTGCTTGTGCTGCTTGAAATATATGATGTTCGTCTTCAATCTCATCTTCTGGGTAAGTGGCTCATATTTTGTTTTTTTTTATACAATTTTTCTTGGTGTACTTGCTCCCATTGATGCTGTTGATGTTAAAGCTGTTCAGCTCCCAGAATCATGCAGTCAAAGTGAATATGACATGAGTGATTTGGTACATTTACAAATGTAAAGACTGATACATGTTTTAAAATGTTAATTAGGCAATGTTACTTTATGACAAAACGATGGCAGTCAGGGCAATCATGCGTTTCTAATTGCATCAGGGTGTTTATGCTTCTTCTGTTCTGTGCAATTTGCTATTCTTGGATGCAATGACAGTCAGTGGCAATCCACCAGGTTTCCTTTTGTATTTTGCATGATGGAGGCGGGGTTCATTAAGGTCGCTCCTGATGGTTATGATTTGTAGTGGACTTACAGCTGAAATACATGCTTTGGTTTGCAAGTGATGATATACTGTATCCCTTGGGACTATTACCACAATGATGGTCTGCAATAGTTTCAAAGAGACTACATTTGTGTTTCATTTCATCATTCATTATTTGAATGAATTGTCATTTTCTCTTGATGAAACTGAAATCAGTGTGTGAGCCACAAAAGATTATAGAACCATTTTAAAACTGTAATGGATGCAACTAAAGAAACATGTTTGCTTTGTAAATATAATGTTAACTGTAATGACAGTCATAAATCTTAGCATGCAGCTGCACTCACCCATAGGTTTCATTCATGGAAAAACATCAGTTCATGATTTGCTCTGCTGCGTGTTTTCATGTATGGACATGCATTGTGATAGTGGGCATCATTTGGATGATTACAGAAAAGGATTATATGGCTTATAGGTTATGAGGGCAAGTCTTTTGTGCAAATGCAATGAAGTGTGAAGCGTAAAAACATCCCAATATTTGAGTCTTTATCAACCCAGTCTCACAGTGTCACTGAATTGGGAGCTCTGTTGACTGGGCCACAGCTTTAGCCCAGCTGTGAGCAGGTCAACAATAAATACACATATTTATCCCTCAGCCACCAAACAAATGCAAATCTGTACAGATGCCCACCACATTTATTAAAACTGTAAGCTCCTATACTAGCTTTTGTCTGTCAATGAAGCTCTGAACCTTTTTTTTTTTTTTTTTTTGCTTCTGAAGGATGATCTCTTCGTTTCATACTCATATTAAAAAAATCCAGTCCACAGAGACAGAGTCCGAAGTGATTGGCAAAGACATACAAATTGCTCAGAGCCTACCTGGTGTCCTTCAAATGGTGTCAATATGAATTTAAGAGAATGAAAATGTCGTAAAATCTTAGTTCATGATGGATTCATTAATGCAGTTATTGATTTACCTGGGTTTTTAAACCCATCAGTAGAATCCAAGTAAGTGGTCTGGCCTCAACATGGCTACTGCTTGAATTATAAATGGGATTGCTAGGCAGTTGAATGGGTGATCAGCAGTTGTTGATTATATAATGCATTAATAAAAAAAAATAGAAAATGATCAAAACACACTAAATGAAGAAAGTGCATGCTCAAATCAACATTTTGTGGGTAGATTAACTTGGGTAGATTAGAAATATGAAACTTTCAAAAAAGCTAATAATTTATATTAATCATAAAACAATAAAAACAGGTTGGCAACATGGCTATTATTTAGATAGTCGGCAAGACTTATTTGTGACACTGATTAAAAGATGCAGGACTTTTGTTGTAAACCTTTCTTATATTAACAAAACAAATATCTCTTCACATACCTCATACGTGTTTATCTTAATTTATAGTCTGTAGTTAAAAAATATGCCCAAACTAAATTTGTACAACTTGGTGTTTCTTGCAGCATTGACTTGAACCCATATTTTTTAACCTACACAGCATTTGACAAAAACACAGGAACACCATCAGGTCTATATGTTATCTTGGTCTGCTCAAATGGCTTAGTGCACACAAGTCAGTTTTTAGTAGGAGTTACAAGGTCATTAATATCCACTTTTCCTTAAGAGCTAGCCACAAGAGATTTGTGGGAAGGCTTTTACATCACAAGGCTCTTCCCAGGCTCAATTTGTGCTTAACCCCTTTCAGTGGTGAAACCCCACTGCTAATAATTGGCTACTGCACACCACTAATAAGAACGTGGAAAAGAAGATTTAGGTTTGAAGCTTGGCAACCTCCAATGTGCATGGTCTCTCTCTCTTTTTGGTCCCAATGAAAATGCTTCAAGACTGCCCTGAAAGCATGCTGAAGCTCCACGTTTTAGTGTGCACATCAGTGCAGCTCGTTTCCTGCTGTGCAGTCGCTGAAGTAATATACAGTACAGGTAAAAATTCAATAAAAAGTACTCAACATTCAGATTTCCTGCCATTCCTAGTGATTCATGCTGTTGTTTCACACTTAACTCTAACTCATGTTAATGACAGTTTAACTAGTGCTTCATAAGAAGAGTGGGGTAATGCGATGACTCGATCTATCAACGTGTGACAGCTTGTAACTCATTCAGGACCTTTGGAACTCCAGATTTTAGGGCAGTGCTCTACCTATTTAAAGGTTAGAGGGCTAAGAATAATGGGATGACTCATCAGTGAGGGGTCACAGGGTGCTTGAGCACTCTGGGACCAAGCAATGAGGGTGAGAGGTATGTTGTACCATTACACTCCTAGGACTATGCTTTGCTACTCCAAAAATCACAAGGTTACCGAAGCTGGAAGGAAGGTTTGAGCCTTTACTTCTGTCACCTCATCTCAAGACTGCTGAAGGAATGGTGAACTGCTGCCGTAACTGGATACCAAGTGCAGCAGGGGCCACTTCTATCTGACTGTGTGCACATACACAAACACACTGGCTGTGGATACACACAGATATCAGCCATCATCTAAAGTTTATCACCAACTCATCATCAGCCGTGTACTCCAGTTACTTAAAGCGTAAGGTAAACAGTGGTGGGCACTTCAGGTATTTCTACACATATGCTCATTCTTAACCCCCCACAGCAGTTGTTCGTGACCATCTGGCTCCTCTTTCTTATAAGGGATTAGAAAAGTCTGAGCCGTAGGGGGGAGTTTCGGGCAGATTAGAGCAGTATTGGGTTGTGCAGTTAAGGATTGAGAGCACAGCTCCTTTGGATAGCTCTACTCTAAAGCCAGCGTCATCAAAGCAAATTCCTTTTGTGGTGTGACGTGTGACAAAGAATGTGGTTTAGTCGGGAAAAGAATCGGTTGTGCTTGCCTTTTAAAACTCTTGGATGAACCTGATAGGGCAATTGATGTTAAGTCCGTTTGGTGTCAGCCTTGAGAGCACATCAGGTCTGGTGTTCTTGCTGGGAGCAAGGATTTTCTCTTTATTTTGGAGTAAATTCTTGGCATGCACAGGATCCACTATTAAGCTCTACAGTTCAAAATTCAATTGTCCTTTGCTCTAAGTATTTATTTTGCCCAATGACACAGTGCAGTTTTCAAAGCAAGAATTAACAAAAATGGGGGTAAAAGCAATTATTTCTTATGCAAATCACAAGCAACATCACACACACATTTGTTTTCTTTATTACAGATAGATTGTACAGTAGCTGAATGAGCCAACCCCAGCTGTGCTATTAGCATGCCAAATCAAAAGCTAAATTATTATTTGATATTCATATTGAAAGTCAAAGCGGCAATTTAGTAGTTTTATTCCACTAATACAAGAAAGGTAGTATTAAAGTGTCTAATATTCATATATTCCCATGCTTACTGAAGGGATTGCTGCAGGATTTTTAAACACTTTGGTCAGTGACAACAAAAGATTAGGCTCCCTATGGATTTGATCAATACATTTGATGTTTCAAATGTCCAAATGGTTTACTGCTGCAACAAATAACTGGCAAAACAAGGTGGTTTACAATGTGGTTTCTAACAAGTGGGAAAGTGTGTGTTTTGTTTCATGCAACTTCGTACAAATCTTTGTACTAGCTGCTCCTTTGCTTCCACCTTTGACTGGCTCACCTGGGGAATGCAGTCTAAGGTGCTGAGGTAATTTGTCTTTTTTTATTCGTCTCCATTTTGGCACATGAAATCCTCAGTAATCTTTATTAGTTCAAGAAACCACATTACACTTATGAACTGGTTTTTTTTTTTACCCTTTTTTTTTTTTTTTTTGTAACAAAAAGCCCAGCTAAGCTCCATCAGTCACTGTCAGGTAAAACAAGGGATTGAGCACATAAATGAGTGTTCTCTGCATGCATGATGAAACAAGCTCTATATACAGTATGTCATATTGTTGCGTATATGAAATCATTTTAATTTTGTTCCAGTTCTCAAACAAGTTGGAAATGGCAGAATACATTTTAAGTCTTAACTGGTACGTCCAGATACATTTTTACCTTAAACTGTTGCACAGTTACTGAGCCGATTTGATCAGCGTTATAGTACTCGGATTCCTATTGATCGGCAAACCAAACACTCAGAAGCTGTAGATCTTAAGAATTGTTTATATCAGTATAAGCTCAGTTTGAAATGTATTGCCTCTCCAAAGATTGGATCTTTAGGATTCACTGCACTCACCAGATTTACATGCATTTCATTCAAGTCTTGTAATTAGTGTTCCCTGTTAAACTGCTGAGCTTTGATTCAGATTGGCTGACCTTCTTGGTAAATATCTCCATATGCCTCCTTTTGTCCAGTGGATCATTTGGGAGATTCTGCTAATTTGCATGTCTCTCTCCGGCTGCTTCGATTTCCAGGCCGTGTTGCATAGCGCCTTGGAGCTCATTAGCTCGTGCTGTAGATCAGTTGGTGAATGGAGATGCTGCGATTCACTCTTGGGGATCGAGGTAATAGAGCAGAGGAACCGAAGGTGCATTTAACACTTGAATGCAGTGGCGGTGGTTTTCAGGAGAATTAAGAGTTCCAGCCCATGTCTGATGATTGTTCGAAAAGGCCTCATCATTCAGTTACTGTTTTTGTTAAAGGATGGTCATGACACTTAAGTACTGAGAAATTAAATATGCATTGTTTTATTGTAGTGACTTAATAATTTATTAGAAAAGCAGTTTGGACCAAAGTGAGTGAGCCTTTTAATTAAAATTGCAGACATTGCAGAATAACTTTTTTTTATATATATAATACAGTATAATTTTGTCGTTTTTGGTATTTAGTATTGTTCATCCTTACATTCTTTAAATTATAGGGAAGTATTTAGTTAAGTACTAAATCCATCTGCTGTCAGTTTGTTCTCTTATTGTATCTGCAGACATATATTAAAACTTATAACATATAAACCTTTATAAGTGTAAACTTGCAATGAAAATTGTATTTAAACAAAATACAACTGGTCATATTGTGCTAAAAAGATGCTTAGTGCCATAAATCTACTTCATTTATATTATAAATCTGACATCATTTTAGTTATGCTAACATAGAAAAAGATGTCATTGTTTTGAAGAACAGAGACTCAATTTTTACACATCAAGCTGCAGCTGATGATAATTACTGTCAGAAGGCTGTTGATAACTTGTTTAAAATAAATTACTTTTTGCTTTGTAAAAGTCAGACAAAAATGTCCTGGAATATAATGATTTTTCTTTTAGCATGTGCTGTCCAAATGTATAAATCATCCAGGCAGGATGGAGTGGGTGGAGAAAAGTTTCAGGAGAGATTTGTGTCCATAGGGTGGCAGAAATGGTCAAAGAAAAGCTTTACAAGTGGTGAAACCAGCTATGTTGTGTGGTCTGGAGACAGTGGTATTGACAAAAAGACAGGAGAAAGAACTGGAAGTGGCAGAAATGAAAATGCTGAGGTTCTCCTTAGGAGTGACAAGGATGGATAAGCTTAGAAATGAGATCATCAGAGGTACAGCACAGTTTGAACAACTGGGAGATAAAGTTAGGGAGGGCAGACTGAGATGGTTTGGACATGTCCAGAGGAGGGACAGTGGATATATTGGTAGAAGGATGTTATAAATGCAGCTGCCAGGAAAAAGACAAAGAGGAAGGCCAAAGAGAAGATACTGTATATGGATGCAGTTAGAGAGGACATGAAGGTAGTTGGAGTGAGGACAGAATGAGGTGGCGAAGGATGACTCGCTGTGGCGACCCCTGAAGAGGGAAAAACTGAAAGTAGAAGAAGAAGCTTTAAAGTCAGTCAAACAGGAAAACAGGAAAATTAAACTAATTCTGTAACAAAACATTAAAAAAGTACATGATCCAAGTGAAGCCGATGAAAAGTTAAAGAAAAGATGTACCGAAGTATAACTTTTCCTTCAAATTCTATTTTTTTCTGTAAATGATTTTTGTTTCCCTGCAATTTAAAAAAATCTATTCAACCTGCCCTTTTGTCATTTCAAGTTGAAACTCAAAGTCAATTTGATAAATGGAATGAGGGATCTCACTTGGAAATGCAAAGCAGATGAAGAAGTCCATGCCAACATACATGTCAGAAAACATTAACAATCTTTTTTGTCAAGGCAGATTAGTTCAATTCACGTTCCACATTATCAACGGAGGCCATCTCTCATTATCTTTGATCCCACCATTTGAGCTTCAAAGACAGACGACACACAAGATCTCAACACCACATTCCCAAATTCTTATTAAAGAAAGGTTGTCATGATAGATGGGGAAAATAGAGTCCTTTGTATTACCTGTTTAAAAAAGGCAATTATATTAAGGGAGAATTGATATTCCCAAAGTGTATCCAGCCTTGGTGGATGTGCTGGATTTATGGGAGGAATATAAAGTGTGAACTCAAGGGGTGTGTCTAGGGCTGTGCAGAGTAAGAGAAAGTAAAGTGTTGGAGTGATGCACAGTAACAGATGTGAGATTAATGAATTGAACTCATATCAGCCTGTAATGATTGGTGTGGAAATATGGAGCTCACATGTTATTACCATCAGCAGCAAGACTGATAGAGTTTGTGTGTGGGTCGTACAGCTTACTGCTGTTTATATTGGATGCTATTTCTGGTGGAGTTCAAGGTTTAAGGTGAAGCACTGTCGCAGTGAAAAATATGATGTTTGACACCATCTTGAAATAAAATACAACTCTTATTTGTGTAAATAATAAGGATAAGTCAGATACACATCCCATTTTTATAACATAATGTGCTAGATCAGAAGCCAGGTAGCTTTATGTTAACATTAGGAGAAAAAAAAAAACAAAGTTTACGAATCCACAGCTGCTTCCTGCTCCTGCGTGTCTGTTTTACTTTCAAGAGAAAAAGAAAAAACATTTTCAGTTGTCAAGGACTAAAATACGAATGTTCTGTATGTTGCTGTGCATATGTTACGGTGGTATTTTTCCCTGTGAGCGTGGAAGTGCGTGTGCATGTTTGCGTGCATATGGGTAGCTATTGCATGTTCTCAGGAGGGTAAGCAGAGTTGGATTCTGGCTGCCAAAAATGGATTGGCTGGGAAGTTGGCACCCAACTTCTCTCTTCTCCCAACTGAACCACGATAATCATTCTTGGCATTTATGAAGTTTTACTTTCCGCTCTGACACTTAGTTTGTGGATGAATCCTCCTGATGGTTAAAGAGCTGCAGAGTTCAGTTAAAGAGGAGGTCACTTTGGGGACGAACGCTGCTCTGCGCGACCCCGTTTGAACGTTCAACATGGACGGCTTGTGTTCGAGGATCGTTTTTATTTGATTTGAACTTATCTGAGTTTGCACATGATTCTCTTTACGATTTGTTGCAAAGAGTCAGAGATGAAGTTTGTACCGTGCCTTTCTTTATTTTAGATAAATGTAATTTGTTAAGGGACTCATTGCAGCTGTTTTTACCCGTGTGCTTTTGTTACCACAGATATGTTCTTATCGGACTTGTTTACATTAAAACAAAGATGCAGAATAGTTTCAGAACTTAACCGACAGAAGTCTTTGTAACTTTCACAAGCAGGCCTGAACTTTGAGAAATCTTTTCTGAACGTCTTCAGTCTTGTTTGTGCTTCCTGTTAGTCAGAACGTCATATGGAGCTTTAGCACACACTCCCACAATGTGTGTGTGTCCATACATTGGGTATATGTTAGTTGGTCCCTGCAGGCCCTGATTGCTCAGCGGGCGCCCCGCCGCGCCGCTCGGGGGTTAAGGTGTACGTGTTAACAAGCTGGTGTAAGTGGGTTCAATATCCAGCGCCCCGCCCCTCCCCACAGCCTCTCCATCGGCCTGCAATCTGTGCTGCGAAGAGCGGCAACAGCGCACCACGCACAAAACATTTGGAAAATCAGCTTGATTTATTTTTATATGGGCGCGCTGAATGCCAAACTACACAGGGGTTTTAGCACACAATGTTTTGCTGCACCCGTTAATTATTTATTTCACTATTTCTGTGTTGCTGCTTCTTTTCTTTTTTCTTTTGCTCGGAAACGAAGGGGAGGGAGGGTGGACAGCAGAGTCGGACTGATTTCTACAGATGACGTCTTTAAACCGAGATCTTTTGTTTTGTACAAAAAAAAAAAGCAGAAGTAGAATTTTTTTTTCTTCTTGTGTCAGTGTTGTAACTGAGAACAAGCAGAATTTTCTGTGTAAATACTTAAAAGTAACGGTGAAGGCTGTGCGTAAAGTATGAAAAACACATTTTTAAACTAAAAATATAACATAATAATATAGTCGAAGCTTTTTCTTACATTTTACAGCAGAGCTCATCTATTTTTAAATTTGCAGATTAACGTGACTCACTATCAAATGATTTATTAGTTATCTTTATTCTTTATTTAAATTTTTTTTTCTAACAAACAGCAAACTAAATGTTCAACCAGCTTGTTGGATAACTGGAGAAAACAGAACATTTTGTGATGGATAAACTTTATTTTGTTAAAAATAGAGGATGACAGTGATGGGATGAAATGTTTAAATGTTCCTTCAGAAAAGTCTCAAAGATGAGAAAATGATCATTTGTAGCTTGAATGATTTAGAAAAAGGAAAAGTGTGACTTTTTCACAGTTTTTCTTATGTTCAGGTTTCAAATCCACCTTCTCAGTTTGACTGTCTTCCCTTCTTTCTCCTCTTTTTCTTTTTGCTCGTCTCTTGCGCTCTAACTTTCCTCCTCCTCCCCTCTGCCTTCTGTACTAAACACCACACAACCTTCTCTCACCTCACAGCTGCTCGCAGGCTGTTTCACCAATTATCACTACGCGTGCACTCACTTAGGTCACGTTCGCAAACGCACACGACAGACGAGCGCCGCGCAAACACGTAAGCAGAGCGAGTTCGCCGGGCTTCGGTGCGCGCCGCAGAGGTGCGGCGTTTTGAAGGGAGCACGACGTGCACGCAGATGTGTCTGCAGATCCACAGGCTTCACTCGGCCATATGGCCTCCGCCAGGAAAGATGGTGCGTGCGTCTGGAGGAGAGTAGAGGAGAGAGGGAGGGATGGAGGGCCATGTGTGGCTTGAGCTGTGCAAGCAGTTGTTGAAGTGTGCATGCCTGTGGACGTGTGCGTTTGCACCAGAGGCTCCAGGAGATCGGTTAATGGAACAAATGGTCGCGGCGGGCCGAGAACGAAGGAACAGGCATGCTGCTACTGCAGGCGGACAGCGAGCCTCAGGCGAGGGCTGCTTCATCTGGGCTCCTGCTGCACACACACACACTCGCAGTGCTCTCATTACCCCCCCACTCCCGCTCCCAAACACACAATGTGCTGCCATGCCCCATGAGCAAAAGGATGCTGCAAAAAAAAACCACACAAAAAACTTTTCATTTGCAAATGAAGTTGGCAAAGGCAGGGCAGAAGAAAGCAGGACAGCTTTCATTTGTTTCATCTGTGTGTGTGTGTGTGTGTGTGTGTGTGTGTGTGTGTGTGTGTGTGTGTGTGTGTGTGTGTGTGTGTGTGT
>JARVLU010000002.1:17774245-17793201 GCA_031762415.1 Simpsonichthys santanae | reverse complement strand
ATATATATTTTAAAGCTCACTCCTTGAATTTTAAGGAAACATGCTTTAAACAAAGAATCTTGCTCTGTGGTTTATCATTCATCTGCAAAACCTTTTAGGTGATTTCTCGTTTTAGGTGGACCTTCTGGGCCCTCACTGGGCAAATAAAACTTTTACCAAGACACATATAACTTTTTAATCTTACACTCTACATCTGCCTCAGTCATTTTGAATTCGTGCAGTCTTAATTTTGAGCCTGACAGCACCTCAACCACCATCACAGCCTTATGAATAATTTACTTGTTATACTGCTCATACTGGTTGTACAGTATTCACAGGGTAATGACTAAGAATCCCTCAGGAATCCCAAAGAGACTGAAAGTGTGAAGTTGTACTGGAAAGCTCTGTGTACAGTAGTAGTTTTTTTCTACCATGAAGGGGAGAAACATGTAAAGGGATGTAGTGGAACACGTGAGACTCATAATGAAGCAGCCATAGATTTTTATTGTAGCCAGATTAACTTTTTTTTAATGAAGTTCACTGTAAAAATCAAGAGTTCACTTAGAATCATTAAGGCTAACCTGAGCCAGCTTTTATTAAAAAAAAAAAAAAAAAAAAAATTAATTTGAGGAGGGAAAAAAAATACATTTGGGGGATCTAAAAGATAATTATGCCAAAAAAAATTAATAGCTTTTAAGTGTTGTTGTTGTTATTGTTGTTGTTGTTGTTGTTGTTGTTTTCAGTATATCAAAGTTCATGCGCAATAATCCAGGAGAACAACAATAACAAAAATCCAGCAAAGTTCAGTCAGGTCCTCTGGTGGTTTCTGTTTTTGTTGAGACATTTCATCCTTCATCCAAAGGACTTCATCAGTTTGAGGAGCCTCAACAAACTGATTCCCACAAGCAGCACACTCACATAGTGGGCCAACTAGTTTGCTGTGAAAAGATGGTTTCTGAGATCCTCCCTCTCCCCTGTCGACTCCTTTGAGGCAGCCATAGTGAAAGTGGTTCAAACCATCACAGTTCTTGATCAATAATCCAGGTTTAACAAAATCCAACAAAGTTCTCAGGTCATCTGGACAGTTTATTTATTTATTTATTTATTTGTTTATGTATGTATTTATTTATTTATGTATTTATTTTTATTTTTTTGTTGAAACATTTTGTCCTTCATCCATAGAAGTTGACCTGACTGAACTTTGGTGAGGAGTTGCCGGTGGAGAGGGTAGGCCCCAGAAACCAGCTTATCACCAGCATACTGGTTGGCCTATGTGAGTGTGCTGCTTGTAGGACTGAGGCTGTCGTGGGTCCTCTGACTGATGAAGTCCTTTGGATGAAGGATGAGGCATCACAACAACAAAAAAAAAAAGAAACTGTCCAGATGACCTGACTGAACTTTGTTGGATTTTTTTTACCTGGATTATTGAACATGAACTTTGATGTTTTGAAACACTTTGCCTAAGAGGAGTCGACGTGGGAGAGGGTGGGCCCCAGAAACCATCATATCACCAGCAAATTGGTTGGTCCACTATGTGAGTGTGCTGCTTGTGGGACTGAGTTTGTTGATGCTCCTCGGACCGATGAAGCACTTTGGATGAAGGATGAAACATCTCAACAAATAAGAAACCATCCAGATGACCTGACTGAATTATTATTTTTTTTTTTCATTATGGTACCATATTTACTTTCATTCATCATTTAATTGTCCACTTCTACATTCAAAAGGCCTGTTACTGCACAGCTTCTGGCGGGCTAATTGCTTTTAATGTACTGCATTTGTTGTAATTCAACTCATCAACTTCTGTGTAGTGAGTTGGAACCTAAATAACTCCTTGCTAATAATGATAGAGGACATAAAAACAACCAGGGTAACAAGGTGACTTAAAGAATAAATTTGCTGTAATAACCAAAAACATTACTTCAGTCACAGAGTTTTGTATTGTTTGCTTGTGTATGGAAACTTTAGTTTAAAAAAAATACAGTAAAAATATGAATTTATCTGGTAGAAAGTGTGATAAAATAACTTTCTCTGACAGCCACGCTGTATGGTAAAGAGTTTACACTTATATGACTCCTTTTTTTCTTTCCTAGCATGCTTCATAAAAGGCTCTTTTCACTTGCAGAGTAGAAAACACAAATTATCTGTTTTTCTTCTGGGTGTTTTTGCACCTTTTTGATGTTTACAGTTGTTTTGTTCTGTATGGTGTTCTGGTTGCCTTGTGCAACTTGCATAACACTTATACTGTAACACGACACGCAGGATTGCAGAATCACATAGAATACTGAAGAATCTCCTTTTAGCTGCAATGAATATCCACTGACTTCCTTTCAGAGCAAAATCAATGAAAGCAAGAACTGACGTTTCTTTTTTCCCCTCAGTAAAAAGAAAAATGGAGTTGCAGTAAAGGGCAGAGACGATTACAAATTGAGAAAGTAGTTTTTTGGCTTAGCTATGTTGTCTCAGAGGTATTTTCACAAATTCTAACGTTTAGTGTGCTGTTACAGCACAGTTTATGTGCTCACTAATTATTAATGATATCTAGTCATTATTGTGATTGTGTTTACAGATAAGTCATATTGCTCAAACCACCTGCCTGGTGTTGAGTACGTCTCTCTCATGCTTGCAAAAAGGCTACGACGTGTGAGAATATGGACAGTTGGTCTCTGGGTGTTGCCTGTATTTTTGTTTGTTTTTGTTTTTTTCTGGTACCAGGACATCCTCTAACAGTCCTTAAGGGTGGGGCCACAGTAGAACGGGCATGATCCAACACATCTTAGAGAGCATCTTAGATCTCCATTGGCTCCCTGTCAAATTCAGAATATAATTCAAAACCTTACTTCAAACCTACAAAGCTCTCAACAACCTAGCTCCATCTTATATGACATATTTTATTGTTCCATATTTTCCTACCAGAGCACTTTGCTCTCAGACTGCAGTTTGCCTTGCGGTTCATAGAGTTTCCAAACCAAAACGGGAGGAAGATATTTCATTTATCAGGCTCCTCTCTTGTGGAACGAACTTCCAGTTTTTGTCCATGAGGCTGACACATTGTCCAGTTTTAAGACTGGGCTTAAAACTGTTCTTTTTGATAAATCCTATAGTTAGGATTGGATTGTTGTGCAGCTATAAGCTTAGACAACTAGACGACAAATGGACCTCATTTCTTAAAATTGTTACAAATGAATAGTTTTCATTTGGTACTTTTTCTATCTTAACATGCGATTCTCAACCTGCCATTGTGTATCTGTTGATACTTGCTGTTCTTCTCAAACCCAGCCGTCGACGCAGGTGGCTGCTTGTCCTGAGCCTGGTTCTGCTGTAAGTTTCTTAATTTCCTTTCCACTGTCGCCTTCCTGTTTGCTCCAGATGAGAGCATGTGATGACATTAAATTCAAAGCAGTCTGCTAAATAGAGATAACTTATAATTTTAAATGTGACTGTTTCTGTTCAGTGCCCTGAGATGACTTCTGTTGTGACTTGGCACTATATGAATAAACTGAATTGAATTGAACTGACACCAAATGTCCATGCTTAAAAATCCAGGCATAAAATCCAGCAATGTTCAGTCAGCTCATCCGGACTGTTTCTTTTTGTGCTGAGATGTTTCGCCCTCCATCCGAAGGGCTTTATCAGTCTGAGGAAACACCAAATAAAATGATTCTCAAACTGACCTGAATTGAACTGAACTGAATTGAATAGATGCTAAATAAGATTGTGATCTTGGGAGTTGGGAGGCTGATTGTGCTGCTCCTAAAGACGTTGTCGTGCCATTTTGTTGTGTGGTTCTGTGGCGTCGGTGCTCCAGTAGAACCCACTGCAGTCAGAGAACGCTGTTGCTAACGGAGGTCATTTTATCTGTTACAGTGTTTTGATGGACTGTTCATTCCATTTTAACACCCACAATAATTGTAGGACTAAAAAGGTACCCCAGTAGGATGCTGCGTACTAATAAAAGGATCAACATTAATGGTTTTGATGCTGCAGCAGACTGACGTTTATTATCCAGGTGAAGTACAAGTTTGTATATATCGTAAACAACTCCATCTTCGTCGACTTGTTATTTTCTCAGCAGCTTAACGAAACTGAATTAGGATGCTTCAACACATTCGGCCCAACTTCCAGTGCCAGCACGCGCTCGTTCGCTCACACTTTGTGACTGGTTCATTAAGCTTCTGTGACGAGAGCGGTGACAGAGAGCAGCAGTAATTCGACAGAAGCAGGCATTCTTCACCGCAGGGTCATGACCTCCCTGAATGATCAGTGTGTGAAATGTCCTTCAGTGTTCCACCTGCACCCCCCACCGGCGCTCCCCCCTTGTCTTGTGAGAGATTGAAGAGGGTTGCTTTCAGGTGGCTTCGTGTCACTGAACTATTTACCGCAGCACCTGATAATTTTCCAAGCCAGCCACTCGGAAGAGAGGTCAACCTCCATTTTCTTCTTCATCTCTCTCTTCAAGCCGAGTCTTTCTCTGACGCACTTCTCGTGTGTTGTTCTCTGATCTGTTCTTTCGCACACCTCATTGATAATCTTTTTTATATTGCGTGGGTTTTTTTTTCCTGTAAAAAGTTTCTTCACAGTTGCTTCCAGCTCTACAAGTAATTTATATACCCCACCTTAAATGGGTATAACACCCAGAGGCCATTCAATGAACTAGACAGAATCATACACTTTTTTCTCTTCTGCTCCTCTCTTCACAGGAATTTTTGTGTCAAATTTCTACAAGTGCTGTTTAGGCATTTAGTGGACTCCATTTGATCCTTTTGTGCTCTAAGCTATTGCCTAGAGCAGATGTGAAAGTTGCGCATTGTCTCAGCGCCCTCCCTTTACCGTGGGAAATTTACTCGACATTAAATACAATTAAAGGCTCTTTTTACTGTCTTGAACTCGCTTCAGATTTTAAGAGCAGTCGATTTAATTCCAGCTGCATTTCTTTTTCTTTTCATTATCCCCAACGTACAGTTTGTACCTTAAGGCTTGAACAAAAAGTACCCTGTAGAGCGATGTGCATACTGACAGCAAGCGTGAGAACACATTAACACAGAGCATCAAGCGAAGGCAGCAGATTTGCTTTGACGGTGTTCTCCAATAACTAAACAAGAAAGATGTTTGGAAAACCAAGCGGACTAAAAGACTTTATCCATCAATTAAGCGTGTTAACGTGTAAAAGCATAGCCGGCCTGGAAAGCTGTCACGTGTCAGACTTGGTTTCTTAATAATTGTTCCGCAGCCTGCAAAGACGCACTTATGAATCAAGGCAGCAGTGAAAGCAGTAAACAGCCCAGAGGATCCATGGTGGTTATTTGTATCTGTGCAAATAAATCGTGAAATCTCTCTGTTGAAATAATGTGGTACAGCACAAGTAAACAAACAAATTAGACTCGCTGATCTGGTGTAATCAGTGGTTAGAGGTTAGAGGACTTTTTTATTTTATTTTTTTTCTGTTTTATTTTTGAATTAGAAGGAAATCATTTGCAAAAACCTGAAACCTTTCTAAACCAATGTACGTTTTAATTGCCTCATTGCTCTAAAAATGCAGTTATGAGTAATTTCATTTTCCGGGCCCAAATGCTGAACATAACTTTTCATTATCAGCCATTTTCTGATCAATGTCTTTATTCATTCAACCTTTATTTAGGCAGGTTAATCTTATGTAGAAGTGAATTTCTCTGTAACTATTTGAAGGGCTCCAACAGTCCTCTGGATGGTTTCTTTTTTACTGAGATGTTTCATCCTTCATCCAAAGGACTTCATCAGTCCGAGGAGCCACAACAAAATCATTCCCACAAGCAGCACACTCACATAGTGGATCAACCAGTTTGATGGTGATAAGATGGTTTCTAAGTTTGTTGTGGCTCTTCTGACTGATGAAATCCTTTTGATGTAGGACGAAATGTTTTTAAAAAATAAAAGAAACAGTCTAGATGAACTTACTATCTACCTGGATGATTGAGCTTACAAAACCTTTTCATGACCTGGCTTTGTTATTTTTTTTTTTTTTACCTGGATTATTAAGCATGAACTTTAATGTTTTGAACCACCTTGGCCATGGCTGCCACAGAGGAATCGACGGGGGAGAGGGCAGACTCCAGAAACTGGCTCATCACCATCAAACTTATTGGCCCACTATGTGAGTGTGCTGCTTCTTAGACTGAGTTTGTTGTGATTCCTTGGACTGAAGAAGTCCTTTGGATAAAAGACTGAATGATCCTTGGACTGAAGAAGTCCTTTGGATGAAAGACTGAACGGCTCAACAAAAAAATATTGTAAACCATCAAGATGACCCGACTGAACATTGTTGGATGTTTTACCTGGATCATTGAGCATGAACTTTGATGTTTTGAACCACCTTGGCCATGGCTGTCTCAGAGGAATCGACGGGGGAGAGAGCAGGCCCTAGAAACCATCTTATCACCATCAAACTGGTTGGCCCACCATGTGAGTGTGCTGCTTGTGGGACTGAGTTTGTTGTGGCTCCTCAGACTGATGAAGTCCTTTGGATGAACGACTGTATGGCTCAAAAAAAAAGAAACCATCCAGAGGACCTGACAACTTTGCTGTATTTTTTTTTTTTTATCTGGATTATTGAGCATGAACTTTGATATTTAAAGAGCTGTCCAACATTTGAAAGTCTTGATCCCTCCCTGCAGATGGGCTATCAAAACCTTTCTGTTGCTCCGTTATGCTGAGATAAGGAGCTCAAGCTCAGGCTTACAACCAAGGTCAGACAAGTGCCAAGATCAGAGCGTATAAGTAGTATTTTCTGTGGCACACACACAATGGTTTTATGACATTATGGCATTTAGTACCAGAACCAGGTTGGAGATTAGATTGTAGGTTAAGATTTGACAGACTGAGAGGAGTTGGATGGTTTCCTGGTCACTTTAGTGAGTGACACACTTGAATGAGCTCCCTTCACTGGGCATTAAATACAATTAAGAGAAGGCACTGTATTCCTCCACAGCAGGGCTCTTAAACCTCCCCACACTGGCAGTAAATCCACTTTATCTATGTGGCCTCTTAAACTTACTATTAGTCCCCTGCTTCCCTAAATCCCTCCTCACACGATATATAAGCTGGCCATTTGAACAGTGTTAGCACAGATTCTGTATATTAGACATTGTTCTGCATCAGGACATGACCTTTACCAGCACTTTCAATTGACACATTCATTCTTGTTTTTAATCAGAGAAGCAGAGAGGGCTGGAAGATGCTTCCCAGTGAATTCAACTCCCGTTGAATTATTCAGAATTGAAATGATTGAAAATCCCGGTGAGCTCTGATGCATTTCTCTCTTTCTAAGTGGTGGTCTTACTCAAACCACTCCATTTTAAACGGAGGTAAATCAAGTGTGACTCCCCTGTTGTCTAAATGTGGATAAATATGTGACCTCCTCTCAACAACTGATTGCCAGTGCCTGTTTAAAGCCACCCACAGTTTTTAACCTTGGCAGTAGTTTTTTATTTTTTATTTATTTATTTTTTGTTAGTGCACACTTTATCGCAGTCAGTCAGCCATGAAATTTGTAATTTTAAAGATTTTCTTGAATAATGTGTTGGGTATTTTTGCACAGTACTGATTCACATTTCCTTTTTTAATCATGTTTAGTCATTTCTTTGTTTTCACAAGGACAAGCATATCATCTTCCTGAATTTGCTGCTCTCTGCACACCGGATCACCGTTGCCCTTTGTGGTCAGTTTGTACAAAGTCAAACCTTAACAGGTCAGAGGTCATGAGCTCATCTGACACTTGAGAGGGGAACGTTTGGTTTATGTTCTGTAACTCCAGTTGAACTCATTAGCTCTAAAAGCATCGGTCATCACTTTATGTGGCTTGAGTTGAGACGCAACCACTGAGTTCAGAGGATTTTCTGATGTGCATCAAATCATTTTGTTTGGCTATGTGGCATAATGGTAAACAGACTTTCCACCAGTTAAACTGAAGCTTGTTCCAGAGGGCTGCAGGTGCACAGCAGACTGAGCCATTAGGCACTCTTAATGTTAAATTGTGTCAGCCTTGGATTTTTTTTTTTTCCTTTTCTTCCTGAGTTGTGTGGGTTTATTGTTCTGTGCAGAAACAAACAAAAAAAGTTTTAAATCAAAACATATTTGTCTGTAATTCCTGTCAGATGATGCCTGGTCTGGATTTGGTGAATAAATCAGTGCCTCAGTGTGTGTGTGTTTGCATGCACAGCAGGTTTTCTGCACATATTGCTGACAGGCGTTAAAGTGTTCCCATGCAGCGGTGCAAAGATTAGAAATAAAGAGAGAAGCACAGAGGGGGAAATATAGTAGCTCAGTGATTTGCCATGGTACCTTTCCATAGTTTATTTTATGTTTTCCTTTGTTTCCAGCTATGACCAGATCTGTCTGGCATTTTCATTTTTCATTTTATGTCAGTCATTTAGCTCTTTGTTTATATTTCACAGAATGATGGTCATGCTGAGCCTTCTGTCTGATAAAAACACACACACATCAGCAAATCAAAGTTTTCAAAAAAACCACAAATATTGCCATAACACACACTTTTCAAACCTCACACATATCAGCAGTCTGGCAGGGTGAGATTAGGTAATTGCTCCCTCTAGGTAAAGTTCAAATCCACTGCAGGCAGTTTAGAAAAGCTTGGAACTTGTCATTTTAGGGTTTGGGAGTAATTACATCTCTGTATGTTCTGGATTTATTGTAATCAGCTCAACCGTTAAAAAAAACCGGTGTGGACCAAGTCCAATTTTTTGCCCTAATCCCTTGCAGAGCCGTTATTGGCTTATCATTGGTGTAATTAGTGTAAAACCTGTTCTTTCTAGCAGTGTTTGGTAACTGTGTGGTCCTGGCAGCAAGAAGAAAGCAGAATTATACCTTTTGTTTCATTTTATTATTATTATTAGTTATCTTTTATTTAAAACTTAACCCTTTGACGAGGTGTGTCAGCCATGGGTGAACTAAAAATGGAACGGGATGAGAACAATTTCTGCAGCTCAGCCTGAAAACACTGCAAGGATTTCCCATTTCTCACCTTGACACCTGTTGTCTTTTGCCTTTCAGTTGTGTGGCTGTGGGCTGCTCGGCGTGGGCATCTGGCTCTCTGTGTCACAAGGCAGCTTCGCCACCTTCTCACCCTCATTCCCCTCACTGTCAGCTGCCAACATGGTCATTGCCATTGGCGCCATCGTCATGGTGACAGGCTTTCTTGGTTGCCTGGGTGCCATCAAGGAGAACAAGTGCCTGCTTCTAAGTGTAAGTTGATCTAAATTTCTCTACATTGGTTCTTAGTATGTTCATTTTCCTCACTCCCCAACTTCTAGCACTGGCAAACTTTAGCCATTAAGCGTTACACAGAGACATTCTGTATTTGTGCGTTGTCATTGCTTCTTGCTCAAACCTACGCTCATGCTGTAGGACACAAATAAGTCTGAACTTTTGTGTCATGACAAGATGGAGTTAGTTTGGAACCGGGGTCAAGATGGACTCGCTCATTAAAATTTTCTTGCAAATGTGAAAATCCAACTGCTTGGTGAAGCATCTTTAAGGTTTGGCGTCCCAAAGAGCTCTGCATGCTCTGATCTGTTAACCGGCTCCAATAAAATAAAATAAAATCGACTTCTCTTTATTATGTGTATAAATCGTATCTTGGAAGCAAGCGTGACCCACTGGTGCTGACAGTTGTTAGAAAATGCTTGAATATAATCCCAAGATTTTATAGAGGTTATGGAGAAACTTTTCCAAAAAGCATTATTTTGAGTAATGTTTCCAACAAATTTACTAAAATGCTAGAAAGTTAATGACCAGCTAATTATAAGTTATTCTTCTGTACAGCAATATAAAAAGACAGTTCATTAAATGCTGTTTTTGTTTATTAGATTTTAATAAGTTTCAAAAGCTCCTCAGTTTTTAGCTTTCACCCTGCTTCTCTAAATTGCAATAATGTTTCATTTCATTTATTTTAATTTGTTTAATATAATTTGATTTAATGTCATAAATAATAGACTCACAACATGCTGATACCAGTGATGTTCTGTTTTTGTGGAAAGTGTGTGTGTAAGTTGAGATTTCATTCGTTACCACCATATCCACCTAATGAGGTCTTTCTCGTATTTCTTTCTCTGTGGTCTTGTTCTTTAAAGACAGAAAAAAATGTAAATGGGTACAAAAGGGAATTAGCTGTAATAAAATGTAAAATATATGAGCGTGAAGAGAAGTAAAGTGATGTTGAAGTCCACCACATTTTGTTATTGTTCCCTCTTTGCACACTAAGATTTTTCATTATGGATGTGAAGATGCTGAAATTAAAAATAAAACAAATCTCTTAGGTCCAACAATCTTCAGTCAGGTCATCTGGATGATTTATTTTATTTTATTGCTGAGACATTTTTTCTTTCATCCAAAGGACTTCATCAGTCCAAGGAGCCACAAACTGTGACTCCCAGGAGCCGCAGTTTGTGGCTCCTGGGAGTGTGCTGCTTGTGAGACTTGGTTTGTTTGTGGCTCCTTGGGCTGGTGAAGTCCTTTGGATGAGGGACAAAACATCTCAGCAAAAAAAGAAACCGTCCAGATGACCTGACTGAACATTGCTGGATTTTTACCTGGTTTATTGAGCATGAACTTTGATGTCTTTTGTTATGGCTGCCTCGGAGGAGTTGAGGGAGGAGAGAGTGGACTCTAGAAACCATCTTATCCCCAGTAAACTTTTTTTTTCTACTATGAGAGTGTGCTGGTTGTGGAACTCAGTTTGTTTGGAGCTCCTCAGACTGATGAAGTCCTTTGGATGAAGGACAAAATGGATCAGCAAGGAAAAATAAACCGTCCAGATGACTTAACTGAACATTGTTGGATTTTTACCTGGATTATTACGCATGATAATATCTTGAGTCATGTCTTTCTTTTTTTTTCTTCTTCTTCTTCTTTTGGCTGCTCCCTTCTTCAGGGGTCACCACGGGTAACTAAATCGCACGAAGACTTGGCAATTATTTGTACGCCGGATGCCGTTCCTGATGCAACCACAGACCACTGAGCTCCCACACCCTTCTGTGTGGAAAAGAGAGCTGCTATCTAGGACACCCGGGGGCACAGATGGTGGGGGTTAAGGGCCTTGCTCAAGGGCCCTGAGTAGGGCAAATAAGTGTGGAAGCAGGTGATTCTTGAGCCTTGTCTTTTCCATAAAAATACATATTTTGTTTTGTCCTGCAGCAGAGTGTAACATCTGGCATCCTTTTCAGTCAAGACAGTTTAGAGTTAAGATGGTCAGGAGACAATGGAAGACTTTGGTTGCTTGTGGTAATTCTAGTTGTCTGTGAAGTTGTGCCAAACTAGCCGCTAAAATGACATTTCAGAAATGCATTACATAACAATGCAAACAAATAGTGAATGAAAAGTGTTGGACCATGAAAAGGGCATTTCATTATAATTAACCTTTATGCGATCAGGCAAATCCCATTGAGATCACACATCTCTCTTGCAAAGGAGACTTGGGCCAGAAGGCAGCCCATCATGAATGTTTTTGGACTGTGGGAGGAAACCGGAGTACCCAGAGAAAACCCACGCATGCATGGCGAGAACATGCAAACTCCACACAGAAAGACCCCAGGTCCAAAATTGAGAATTGAACCCAGGACCATTTTGCTGTTGGGCAAGAATGTGTCATGCGGCCCATAGGAGCTAGAAGCTTTGCTTTCTGTATTAAACAATAGTTTGGACATTCCAAACGCAAAACTGAAAAAAAGGTTAAAATCGAATCTAGAATCTAGAAGAGTGTCCATGTGCTGAAGTCCTGGCACTCCACCGACTAACCACTACTAATATTGTAACAGGCAGGTGCTTTTTATAGACAGAGAGTTCACTTCTTTTTGCAGTCTCTGCAGATCACTTTTAATTAAGCTGTCTTGCATGTACAGCAGGATTCTGATCAACCCACAGGTTTTCAGTAATTTCACTCAGAGGGTTTTTTCCTTAACAGAGGAAATGAGAAATAGCCACTCAAGGACTGCCTGTATCTGTTTTATTCAAGGTTGTTTTTACCCATTGTTGCTTAAAAATGTGCAAAACATTTGCATATTCATTGTTTATGAATGTACTGTAGATGACTGACAGGAGGGGCTCCATTTGGATCCTGATAAATCTCCAGGGATGAAAAAGAAAAACAAAGATGAAGCTGAGCAACAGGATTCGCTCTCTTTGCAAATTAAAACTATTGGGTGTCTTCGCAGAACTTTGGTTAAGTTCATGCCATGCACTTGGGTAAAGCGGAGGACCTGAATGCAAGCAAGGCATCAGAAGTAATTAAAAACTAAAATGATAATACATGAGCATTATTGGTAGGGTGCCTTGAATTAGAATCAGTATGGCATAAACAAGAATAACATAGGATGCAAGACAATAAAAACAAGGACAAGGAGTAACTAAAAGCCTAAAATATTAAGTACAAATTAAAGAGTGCATTTTATATTTTATGCACAATCTCAAGCAGTAGTTTTAATTAGTGTGACCGTTATAGCCCCTATTTGTTGGCCCAAAGTGATTAGTGGCAGCCATCTTGATATGGACTGACTTTTTGAAACTTAACTAGTTGAAGATATACATCAAAATGAAAACTTTCTGAAAGTGTCATCAGGATCTGTCCACTGGTTCATGAGATATGTCAGTAGAACTGTATCTGCTGACACCAAAGTTCATGCTCAATAATCCAGGTACAAATCCGACGATGTTCAGTCATGTCATCTGGACGGTTTATATGTTTGCTGAGATGTTTTGTCCTTCATCCAAAGGACTTCTTCAGTCTGAGGAGCCACAAACAAACTGGAGTCCCTCAAGCATCAACTCCCATAGTGGGAAAAAATCCACTATCCCATTAAGTTTTTGCAAAAAGCTCACACAATGTGTAGCACTTAAAGTACATGTTGAGATAGACTCTCCACCAAAATGTAGCTCAGTGTTTATAAATGTTATGGATTTATATCACTTTTAGTTTTTTTAGGTCAGTGAATTATGCTAGCTATCAGGCTGACTCCAAACAACAATCCTTTATAGGTGTACATCCACAAATTACTTTGTGAAAATGTCATTAAAAAAAAAGCAAAAATTGCACTTATGTTCATGAGATACTTTGATAAACGACAGATGCACAAACACACGAGCAGACATCATCGTTCACCTTCGCCTTTTGGTGGCAGTCAATAATTAATAGTTAAAGTCATGAATATTACAGGTAAGATGTAATTATAGGAAAAATATAGATGAAGCAGAAAGCATTTTCATAGGAACAAACAAGACAATAAAACAAGAGCAGAAGTTAAAACAACAACAGACAGCAGGTGAGCTTTCAGGAGGAGATTTTATAAAATATGTCTGCAGATAAGGTGAAGTGACAACAAGTTGCAACTGAACTCAGATAAGATTGAAACTCTGACTATTGCCCCAGAAAACACGGTTTCTCAAATCAAGCACTTCCTTGGTCCTTCAGTTCAGTCCGGCCTCAGAAACTTGGGGCCATTTTTGATTCTGTGATGTCAAGTCAATTTGATTTACAAAGCACATTTAAAAACAGCAGCTGTTCAAGTTCCAGTATTTTTATTTTCATTTGCATCACATGCGGTACATGAGGTGGAATGAGATTGTGTACTCAAGATCCCAGTTACACCCAAAAATATCAAAAATATAAAGTATAAAAAGAAACAGTTTTAAGGATCTAAGATATAAACTAAGATACACTAAACAAATGCTAAACAGTACTCTAAAAGATACACAAAGTGCTTAGCAATAGGCTAAATGATTTTGGAGAATACTGTATTCTACTTTGTAATTGCAATTTTTTTTAACCTCAATATTGCGATTGTGATTTAATATGCAATTATTTTTCAATGTCTTCTTCTCATGTGTTTTTCAATGAACACAAGCAATTAATAAATATGTTTCAGCTGTCAAAAAACTCCACTGTTTTCAGCTTTGCTGCAACTCTGTTTCTGCATTTATTTATTTTTTGTATAGCTCCAGGATAGCAACTTGGCTAAAATGTGTGCACAAGGACATTCTCTATCTCTTTTCTATTCTGTTTACCAAAGCTGAAATCCAGGCTTAGTCACTATAATAACGGGCATCACGTCTTTCCCATATTCCAAGCAATTGCACCCAAACCATGGAATGCCATGCCTCCATATTTATGCAGCCTAGATTATATTGGTGTATCTAAAAAAAAAAAAAAACATCTGAGGACATTCTTTTTTAAACAGGCATTTAGCTAGATATTAAATTTTGTTGTGTTTTACCAGATTTTGTCTATGCTTTTACATGTATGGATGTTTATAAGCATTTATTGTATGTGTATGTTTTTAATATTGTACTGCTTCTAGTGTGAGGCATCTATGAAGTGCTATATAAATCAACTTTACTTTGTTACAAATTATTATAACGTTTGTTTGTTTGTGTGTGTGTGTGTGGGAGGGTGTATATAGCATGCTAAATTGCATTGGATGAGCTTAATAATTAATAATGTTCTATTACACATTACAAAGGCGACTATGTCTTGATGCTGCTCTGTTTGCCAAAAGTTGCACAAGTGTTTTATCTTAAGCACAAAGTAATTACGAAAGTTCAGCACAATGGAACGAGGTTTGTGTTGATATGCAGCAGAAGGAAGAAATAAAGTCTCATGTACAGAAACTTTAAATGAGAAGTGAAGTTGGCTCACTGACTACTTACCATCACAAACAGCTCAATCCCTTGGAGCTCTTGCATCAGTCAGAAGCCCCCGTAAATCCTCTGTGTTACACGTGGCTTCCCTCACCTGCCTAACAACTGGAAAGAAAGAGGGAGGAGAGCCGAGGAGACGTTTGAGGTTGAGGAAAAGAAAAGCTACTTAATGCAGCCTATAAAAGTTGCATTAAGTACCTCACTCAGGACTTTACATCACTACGCGCTGCATCTTTGTGAGGTGGCTTTACGCATCTGGCCCTTTAAATCTGTTTGTGGAAGCGCTGTCTGGGGAGTCGCTGGTGTTTTTTTTTTTTTTTTTTAATTTAATTTTTTAATGGATGTGGCAAAGAGGAAGAGGACGACGGTGTCATGTTGTTCAAAGATAAGAGCGTGTTCAGATCTCAGGGTGCAAACAGATCTGAGCGTCTACCTTGACAACATCACTCTTAAGAAAACAAGACAAAGTCCAGACATCCTCTGCAGTATATTTTCAGTTTCTCTATTTCTGTGCCAACAACACTTTAAACACTGATAAATAGAAGTGTGAATAAAAATACTAAAATACAGCATTTGTTGGATTGGGCTACATATTAAAATATGGTAATTATAAATTCCCAGTATATGTTAGCAAAATGGAGAATGTGAGCTTGTAAGTACTCTCATTCAAGCCCACTGAGGCGCTTCACATTGACGGTGCAGAAGCCCTTCCATCGACGCTCTCCGCCAGGAAAGTGTGACAATTCAACTGTGAACGCACAACAGCCGTACATTAAACTGGCAACCCACATACCAAACCCAGGAACAGACCGTCGTAACTATTTTATGTGGGCCGTGGCATAAAAAAAGCTTACCCTCCCCCTCCTCACGAATGAGCACAGAATTAATAGGGTTTTCTGAAATCTAGGTTCACTTGTTCTCTTCCATGCTGTACAAGAAAAGGTTGTAAATGTTGAGTTGACGGGGAGTTAAGTAGGTAAATAAGTACAGCAGCTGAGATGTAGAAATATTGGAAGTTAATCTTAGGACTAATTTAACCCCTCTCCTTGTACTTTACAAGTCTTCCAGCGTTTAAATTATAGTATTTTTATTCTTTATTCGCTGAATTATATTGTCCCTTTGAGTTTCTTTTCTTTTCCTCATCCTTTTAAGTGCATTCATCTTATTTTAAGTATTCTGGATTATGCTGCCAAGATAAAATAATTAAAGGTGCCCTGTAAGCAGGATTCAGACTTATTGGGAAATTCCTCTTCATTAGTTCTCATAAAGCAGTTTTCCCATATAAGAGCACTGGGAAGGCTCAGGGAAATTTGTGCACAAATTAGCTCAGATTTTCTTTGCTGCAGTTGCTGTTTGCACATTCTTGACACAGGGAGATTTTTGGCTGTAGATGCATGTTCACAGCAGGCATAGAAGCATCCATTTTGCACATACAAAAGTAGGACATGATGTGAAAGTTAATGTGTGAAAATCCTTGTAAGCCATGTATTTTGGGTCTAATAATATAAAGATTTGCTTCCATGTTATCTAATACATAAACATATGAAGCTGCAGCTCTTTCCAGCTCGCACATGTGGTAAATGCTCCAGAAGAACAGCTGTAAATTTGCTTGTTTGTTGTTTCTTCAGATAAATAAATAATAATCTTAGCTTAATTTTTATGTATATGAATGTTTCTGTTCAGTGCACTGAGATGACTTCTGTTGTGACTTATATGAATAAACTGAATTTAATTTAATTGAATTGTTCACGTTAAGTGGTGTTTTTAGTTCTTAAGTCATGTTATCAACTGTCACATAGAGCACTTAGTATGGAGAAAATCAAAATGTATAATTTTTGGGTTCACATGTGGTTTGAAAAAGACATATACAGTATTTTTTTTTAACCACTTCAAAAAGCTGTGAGCAATAGAGCATGCATTTTGCAATAATTTTGCTAGAACGTCATTTTTATGAAGTTCTCTTTTTTTTTGACAGTTCTTCATTGTTCTGCTGATAATTCTTCTGGCAGAGCTGATATTGCTCATCCTGTTCTTTGTGTACTCAGATAAGGTAAGTTTAATTGTTTCTCTTACTGTTTCAGCCCTGTCGGATTTTCTCCATGTTCTTACACATTTAGCCATAACTGCTAAAATACAACAGTTCTTAGAAAAAAGTGGATATTGTTACAAATGTAACAATTAACAGTGGAGTAAATGCCTTTTATAATAAATTTGGTCACAGTTAAAATAAACAGACCTCAGTAAATATGTTTTAAAATTATTTTGTTGGTGTTTTTTAAGGAAACTCTTGCTTGATTCATTAGGATTATGTCTAATCAACATTCATGTCTTTTATTGGCAAGACTCTAAAGTAAAGAGGTTGAATTCAAGTGTTAAAATGGCCTCACTAAAAACATTTGCTGCTCTTTGTATAGAAATAAAAATGGATAAAGGAAGTCCAAAAGCGTGAATGTTTAGCAAGAATGGGGAAACATTTCATTTCCAAAACCACAACACTTTATCTTGTTGGTTTTAATGCATTTACTGAATTTTTTTTTTTTCTAAGAAAAGATAAATTTGCACTGTGATAAAGTTAGTCTCGCAAACTTTTGTTCACAATAAACCCATATGGAGAAAGCAACAAAGAGGTATTAGTGTGATAAACTTGTCCATTTTCCAGTTGCTTTCAGGGGTCAGAGTTTCCTCCCGCCTTTATATTTAGTTGTTTCTAAAAGCAGGAGCTTGAATGTCTTCATGCTCCTCTTAACGCAGCAGTCAAAGGCCATGGCACAAAATGCAGCACCAGTTGCCTCCCTGTAATTAGTTAGGCACATTTCCCATGACCTCTGTGAGGTCAAGTCAGGTGAATATCTGTGTGGTGACAACAGATGAGGATATATAAAGCTGTGGATATTGTTGAGGTCATTTGGAGAAGTTCTCTTGTTTGTTTAATCACACCACAAATGTTACATCCTGAAGAAGGCATGTATTGTATTGGGCAAGCGTTAAAGGCTTCTATTTGTTTTCAAGGTCACATTGATGATAGAGCTTTAGATTTTTTTTTTAAGTTTCCATGTCTCACAGGCCTCGAGACGTCAGCTAATTCTCTCTTTGTTCGGAGGTTACTGCTCAAATTTTGCCTCTTGAGCAGATAAACGAATTCATTTAGGAACCAATTCTTTCTCAGATTTGGATCAGTTCTCACAGGCAAAGCACGTCAGGAGTAAATTTGTTTGATGCTTTATCGCTGAAACTTTACTGGGAACATTTTAAGTAAAAAATAAAATAAAATAGAAACTGTGATTCCCTCAGGGCAATTTAAATGGATATCCTCTTGACTTCCGACTAGTGCCCGACCCCATCACCTATAAATCAGAAAAGATTGCAGAGTGGAGCTTTGGGTTTCTTAAATGAGAAACTGAATGAGTCTGCATTAATAAGGGATCCAGTGTAGCTCTGGGAAAATTCTCTCATTCACACAGGTTTTAGTGAACCTCCACCATGCTTTGTGTTTGTCCCAACTCATGAAATCACAGTGCTTTTAGACCTAATGGGATCTGAAAATGCAATACAGTAGCCCCTTGCTACGTCGCAGTGTGTTCGTTGCGGACTCGCTCTATCGCGATTTTTAAAAGTTAAATTAGGCATGACACACAGTTGGCTGATGGATGAGTCGCATGATCAGCATGGAATTTTTATTTGAAATAAATTACTTTAAATTATTTAGCACCTGTTGCACATGAGTGCAGCCCACAGCTGCAGGAGAAGCTTCCTCCTGCAGCGTGTCATATCTCCGCTCTGCAGCGGAGAAGTGGGCATGGCCGATGGAGGCAGAGAGCTGAAATTGTGACATTCTATGCTCTTTTAGAGCGTTTACAGTTTAGAAACGTTACAAGGGTTCCCAACCCTGGTCCTTGAGGAACACCATCCTGCATGATTTAGTTGTTTCTCTGCTCCGACACACCTGAGTTTAATAAATGGATCATTTACAGGCCTCTGTAGAACATAAGGAAGTAAATAAATCACTAAATCAGGTGTGTTGGAGCAGGAAACAACAAAAATATGCATGATGGTGTTCCTCAAGGACCAGGGTTGGGAACCACTGGTTTAGAATATTGCAAGAGTGTGGGAAAGGAATAAAACGCCCATATTTTCATTCAAACTTTATTTTGGCCGGTTAATCCCATTGAGCCTCGAGGACTCATTTACAAGAGACCTGGTGTACACAATTTGTTTTTCTTTTTTTTTCATTTAACCTTTATTTATCCAGGTTAGTCTCATTGAGCCATGATAACTCATTTTCAAGAGAGACCTGT